>PVJA010002447.1:0-106941 GCA_004027025.1 Myocastor coypus | reverse complement strand
CCATAGACAGTACTTTGTAGAACTGTTGTTAGTGTCAGCCTTCGGGACGAGTCACGGCCATTGCTTGGCCATTTTGCTTTCTGTGAAAGCCTGAGAGAATGTTTTTCTCTGGGTGACTCTCCTTAGACGCACTGCAGTTCATTCATCCCTTTCCTCTGAGGTCCCATAATCTCCTTGACCAGGAAATTTGGGACACCTCAGAGGAAACATTTGAAGCAGCACATTCGTTTCTCCTCTGCTCACATACTTATCCAACAGTTTGGCACTGTCCACTGTGTGCAAGGCAGTGTTCTAGATGCTGTGGGGTAAATAAGAGGAATAAATATTAATCCCTGGGCTCTTAGAAAGACCTGGAAACCATCATGGCTGTTGGAAAGAAGCCATAATGATGCTGAAAGCACCATGGTAAGTAGAAAGGAAAATGCACTGTACAGCATGCTGGGTCACGAGTGCCACAGCTTTCCTTTCATTTCTTGTGGCATTGTCACAGACGGTATGTGGCAGAACATGCTGGTGTTCCCAATGTATGATTTATAAAACATGTCAGTGTGTGATATTGTTATATGGGAACACAGCTGGCTTTCTCTGTATCTCACTTTAATTTTTTCTAAATTACTTTTGATTATTTTATTATGTATAGTTGTTTCTTTCTGAGGTAGCCAGTGAGGGAGGGGCAGTCCAGCACATTCATATACCACAGAGGCAAGGTCCAGTTCTGGCCATTGATTAACACTACTGTCTTGGGCAGGGTTCCTAACCCCACTGAGCTCTTTTTTTTTTTTTTTTGGATACAAAATATAGCTGTTAAATATCTACTCGAAGGAGTTATTGAGAGGATTATAGATATGCAGAAGGCACCCAATAAAGTACCTGACATGTAGCACCTCCTTAAAACAGGATTGGCATTGTTGTCTTATTGTTGTATGTCATGTAAGAAGATATGTACTTCTTTCATTGTAATCTCCTTTGGCTGAATTTTAAGATATGCAGACGTCTTCAAAGTGGAGCATATATTACATCCCAAAGCAGTATCTGCAGTGAGTCCTGCATTGTGAACATCTGGCACGTTCAGTGGCCAGCATCGCTGCACAACCCTGTGACGCACCTGGGGACACTTCGTGCATAATGTAGTCGGAGTAAATTGAGACATCTTGACTTCTCATCTAGACTGAGTTCTTTTTTTTTTTTTTTTTTTTTTTTTTGGTCTTTTTGAGACAGGGTCTCGCTATGCAGTTGAGGCTGCTCCTGAGCTCACTTTTGTAGCCCAGGCTGGTCTCGAACTCACACCAATCCTCCTGCCTCAGCCTCCAAGTGCTGGGATTACAGGCATGAGCCACCACGCCAGGCTTAGACTGAGTTTTAGGATCTGGAGGAGAGTAAGACAAGGAGATGTTTGCAAGGAAGAAGCCCTGCCCAATTGCAGGTGTGGCTGGGAGGCACAGCTTGTATTTGTCATGGGTGACAGGCACGTACTTCATTCCTTAGGAAGGAGGTGGGAGTGAGGATGGAGCAAAGGGAGGGCATAGCTTTCCATTGAGGCTACAAAAGGAAGTATTTCCTCTGTAGAAGTAGGATTACTATAACATACATTGAGACATGTTTATAACATAAATCTTTCACAAATTGAATTTAAAAAATAAGGCAACTCAAGATGAAAGTACTTTTTTTTTTTAAAGGTATTTGGTTGTTATAGGGTCTCACTATGCAGCTCATACTCATGATGCTCCTCCAGTTTCCAGCCTCCCCAGCACTGGAATTACAAGGATACACCACTATGCCTAGACTCTGGCCAGCTCAGCCTGCCCTTGGAGTGGGGATGGCACAGCATGTGGTGCTGGGGATCAAACCCTGATCCCTGCATTTGACTAGGCACCAGGTACCAGAGATTGCCTTGAGTGGCACTTTTGCTTTTAGAACTGTTTTATTAGTACTATATATTTGTGATATATAATGAGTACGTTGATCATAGGGAGTTGGGGCACGTATGTATCTTCATTAATCTACCTTATTTCTACCCACATCCTTCCTCCATCTCTAGGTCTCTTTCTGTCTGCTAAAGGTGCACCTCCCCATAACTTACCTTCCTATAATTTCCTGTTTATCTTTAAATGATTTATATGTTGGGCCTCTCATATAAGAGAAGCCATGCAATACTTAGCCTTCTGAGTCTGACGTATTTCATTTAGCATTACTGTCTCATCTATAGGGTACTCATTATGTTGCAGTTGCTCAAAACTCTGTTGAAAACTCTGTAACTACTACATCTGTGGCTTGCCTCTGTGCTGGACAGTGTTCCCAAAGCAGGCTTGGCCTTTGGGCTGTTTCCTGACCCATGTCTCCTGAAAACTTTTTTTTTTTTTTAATACATAATGTTTCCTTTTTCTTACTACTATGGCAGTAGTAACTTGATAATGATGAGCGTATGGGTGCTCACACTATTTGCTTCTTACACCAAAACATCCTCCAGCTATGGGCCATTTTCCCCCACTGCATGTACGCCTCTAAACAAAACCAGAAGCCATGGAAAACGGGTAAGGAGAGAAACAGAAAAGAACTTTTGCTTCTGTCAAAAAGCCCACCACTGGTTAAATTTTAAAGAAAAGTTGATGGATCTTTTTTCTGTGGCCTGTGTTAGTAGAACAAAGCCAAGCTCCTGGGGCAGAGAGGTCCTCTGAGTGAGTTGGAAAGCCATGTCAGTCCTGTGCCTGACCTCACACCACAAGATGAAACTTTTTACACACACTTAAGTATCAGTTATGGAAATTTTTTAAAATTGCTTTACTGTCTTTTGTGGTGTTTTTCTTTTGTGGTGGGACACTCACTCCTGAGGTTTGTGAAGCTGCAGCTGTGCCACAGCTTTTATTCTGCAGTCCACCTCATTCCGAAGATTTCTAGTTTTCCCCACAAAGCTCCAGGTCGCAGCCCTCAGTTGGAGACTTCTCTGTCTGTGGAAGCCTAGTTCCTCTCTTGCCTCTTACTGGGAACAGGAAAGCTGCTACAGAGAGGAATCCAGACAGCAGCACTGGGGGGAAGGTGACAGCAGATGGTGGGGAGGCTGGACTCTGAGTAGGCTGGGTGTCAGGAGCAGAGGGAGCCTCTCAGAAAGAGCAGCTGCCCAGCACCAGGGTGAGGGACAAGCCAGGCGGCCACGTGGGACGGTATCTCTGCGACAGGGGAGGGCAAGGACACCTCCAGCCGGGCACAGACGCCCAGCTGGCTCTCTTGTCAGCATGAGTAGTCACCAGGGCCCTGGGCAGTTGGCACTGCAGCCTGTCAGGATTCATGGAAGATTATTTCTTAAGTGAAATTCTCAAAGTTAAAGGATGAATTTGGACAGTGATGGAATGGATGACATCATCTGTCAAGAATCCCCAGTGGATGTGGAGGGAAATTACAAAGAGGTAAGGGGGCAGAACTCTTGTTTATAAACAATTGGACCATTTTTAACTTCGAGAAAGATCACCCTGAAGGAGTGGCCAAATTCCATACTGAGTAGCCATGCCATTTGGTCAGGAAAACTAAATGCAGGAGTCAGATGCATGAAGTTAGGAATGTTCTTTCTTTAGTTTACATTCATTAATATAGCAGTAACAAAAGTATACATGTTGTTATTCTCATTTGAAAAATTATATTATACATCTCATTACCAGGCAAGCTTCATATATAAAGGAATATATTTAAGAAATTATTGACATGTATTAATAGTTCATCTGAATAATTACTGCAATGGGTAACCTATCTTTGACTTTTTTTTTTTAATTTATGTATTTGGTGCAGTCGGTACAGTTTCGACTCACAGTGATCCTCCTGCTTTCAACCTCCCAAGTGCTGGGATTACAGGCGGGAGCCACCAAGCCAGGATGAGGTGGCTGGTTCAGCACGCTGCGGGGGGTGAGGGGTGGGGTGGGGGTGGGGTCAGCACTGGCATGACATATGGCGCCAGGGATGGAACCTCAGTCCCTGCACTTGCCCAAGCAGGAGCTTTAGTCTGCTGAGCGTTCTCACTGGCCTTTATCTTTGACATTTTTAATAATGAAAAGTTCACAGCTTTAGGAAGAAAAAATTGGCTTTGTAAAAATTGATGCATGGTGGCATACCCAGCTGGCTCCTCCCCTGGGGCACAGTGAGAGGGCGACTGAGTCTGGACGTGGTGGCATGCACCTGTAATCCCATCACTTGAGAGGCTGAGAACAGGAGGATCACTACAAGTCTGATCTGTGTAGTGAGACCCTGTAGACCCTATGCTAAATACATTTTTATAAATAAATAAATAAAAATCGATCCATGGGCTGAGTGGGGATATAGCTCAGCACCACTGCCTGCCTGGCAAGTTTGAGGTCAAGAGTTCAATTCCTCGTGTCCCCTCCTTCCCAAACTGACACAGTATCTATTTTCCACTTTTTCTTTTCAAAGTTGGTTTATGTGTTTTGAGAATGTTTAATATAGTAATTGCCTAGTAATAACAGGCTCAACTAAAAATAGCTTTAGTTACATGAGTGAGATCATGAAATCATCCTGCAAGTATATGCTTGTCTGTCCACAGAAGGCTAAACACACACTCCGTCCTTCCTCTCTTGTTACTTACCAAAAGTTGACTGTGGCTCACAGCACAGCACCCTGGGAGGAAGGAGGGTCCTTCCATCATGGGCTGGAACTAAAATTTTGTTTCCTTCTGAACCCCGTATCAACTAATGTAGCCTGATAGAACAGTAACTCATGAGGCTCTTTTGTTTTGTTTTGTTTTGTGTTGTTTTGTTTTGCTTTGTTTTTATTGGATCAAATATGTCATTAGCCTTTTCCCCCCAGCATGAGATATGGGAAAATGCTTCTCTAACATTAGTTCCTTGAGAATATTGATGTGAAACATGGTAGCTTGTATCTTACATATATAGTTGTGTGTCTTTTAAGTGTCTTAAAGTAATTCACAACAGTTTATGCACTTTCACCAAGAGGTGAAGCCTAAATATGTAGAAGAGGCCTCAGAGACCTGCGCTGTGGCCCTAAAGCTTTTTCATCCCTGGTGATACCCAAGAAGGAAATGAGTCCTGAAACCCCAACACTTCTCAGCTGTCCCCTTTCCCCTCTGCTAGAAGCCAGTGTGCAAAAGACACGTGCAACACTGTCATCAGCCAGATCATTTATCCAGCCTTGCAGAGCAAGTGGGGTTCAGACTGGCTCTATTTCCAGTGCCCAACAAGTGCTCATAGTTTTCTGTATCAGTCAGTTTTTCAGATAAAAAATATAGGTCACTTCACACAGAGGACAAATAGAAGATAGACTGTTGTTACTACATCCACAATAAAGTCAGACCACTGTTGTTTCACCCTACTTAGAAATGGGGAGAGAACTCAGATCCCTGGAATAAATGAGTAGTGATAGGCCAGCAAGCGAGACCGAAATGCTTAACGCTGCACACATCTAAGGCTCAAGAGCTTTAAAACATCTGTGCCACAGAGCAGAGCTGCATCATGTGGCCTTATCTAATAGAGAGGGTAGACTGCCCGTGTGCTACAGAAGAGGTGGCAGCAGGTAGGTTCAGACAGAGACCACTAGCTGGAACTGCTGGGTACGCGGCTGCTCCGAGATCAGGTCCTGTGTCACACACATGCTCTAGTTTGGCAGGCGCTTTCAAATATGTATGTATCATGTGTGTGGTTCGTATGAAAATTTCATGATGCTTTGAAAAAAAGCTATGATTTGAAATTTCATTAACAGTTATTTTAAAAAGAGATAGAGCCTTTTTCTTAAAAAAAAAAAAAAAAAAAAAAGAGGCAGTGATTAGGAAAACAAGCAATCTAGTGTAAAAATCATTTTCCCTCATTAGACTTTTCTTAAGAAAAAAAAATTTTTTGCTCTGCTTTTATTGTTTAGTTGGCTAAAAAGAAAATTAAATGAAATGTCCTTAAATTCAGAAACTCATCAACATAGAAAAACTTTTATGCCTCTACTATACATATATTTTATTCAGAAATTACAATTTTTTACCACTTGTAAAACTGTATATTGTAAAATATACACATGACTAGATAGTTTAGTGAGCAAAGTTTTTATAAATAAAAGTTCCAGTAGTTTCTCACCCTAGTTTGAGATCAGTGGTCAGAAATAGTTGGAAAAATCATCATTCCCTGCTCAGGTGCATGAAATTCCCTGAAGCCGTTGCACTAATAAATATCATATGTCTATAGGGATTGTTTTGCTGGATTGCTTTAAAGTCTGACAAACAGCCTTCAGGGGGAAAAGTCACTTTCCACTGACTAAAATTAGATTCCACCGAGGCAGAGGAAGGAAGAGATTGTGTATCTGTTCCTTTTCCTTGGGGAAGGTCCTGCTTGTTAAAAAGAAATGTTTCATTAAGGCCCTCTGGTTTATTCAATAACGGCAGTAAAATTCTACACAACAGAAAATAGATTGTAGTATTTAGCAAGGAAAGTGGCGGCTTGGCAGCATCTGTGTTTGTTCAGCCCACTACTGCCCTGCCCTGTGAGGGGCAACTTCGGAGTCCTTGGTGAAGAGCCGCACAGCTGGTTGATTGCAGGCTCTACATGGCCCTCAGCGGAGGAGTCAGTGTCCCCCTTTGTCTCCATTTCCCAAGAGCCTCCCTTCTTCCTGGCCTTCTACATGGTGGCCAAACGAGGAGACTGCCCGGGGCTTACAGCCCAGCCCAGCGTGGGAGGCACAGAAACAAATGTGTTGTGTGGACTTGCTGCTGCCTGGAAAGCTGTTGAGACAGCCAGTGTGGACTTGCGAAGCCAGCAGCCTCTGCTGGCCCGGGACGGGGCAGTATCCCAAGGACACTAATGGAGAGTGAAAAGGGGAAATCAGGAGCGCTTAACATACTGCCAGGTATAACGGCATAAGACTGGCTCCAGCTTTGTCCCAGAGCAAACTCAGGGAAGCCAGTTGTCCTTCTGGTCCTCTGCTCCTGTGCATAGAATAAGGTTGCCCGCAAATGTGGTCCCAACACTGCATAAGCCTGCTTGCCCGGCTTTGTTCTGCAGAGGTACTGTCTCTAGTGTCATGCATCCAATTACAGTGAAAGATTAGGGAGGACCCCGTGAAGAAATTAAAAGGCTGGAAGGAACAATATTTAAAGTAAAGCCACAGCTGCGCCTCATGTTTTTTTAAAAGGTGAATGGAAATGACTGCTTGAGATAAACTGTAATAAACAGGAACACAGAATGCCAGCTGCCATTCCAGACAAGCACTCAGGCCTCCCCACACAATTACAGAGAAAAGCAGCCGTCGACCTCCATTAACCCTCAGTCTTCCTGTCTGTGAGGGATGAATGCATTTGAAGAACACTGTGAAGTTACCCAGCTTGAGGCCTAGCCCCACCTCAGCCACCTGGAGGGTCTCTTCTGCTTTCTGTGCCAGCATCTCCTTTTCCTCAAAGGAAGAGTAGGTCTAGTCTGTCCTGGATATTAGAAACACAAAGCCTGCTGGCCCCACCTCAGGGTTTTGGCCATCCTCAGGCAGTGACTGGGTTTCCCTGTGAAGTGCCAGTCCTTCCGCTTTCCACACCATGATCATCCTCCTCAGCTTCTGCTCTACTCAGTCTACTCTTCTACTGGTTTCCTTAGACTTCTGACTCCCATACTTTTGTATGTACAAGTGACTTGTTAAGCTGAAATACAGTTCACATACATAAAATTCATGCTACAGTGTATGCTCTGATGGTTTTTAGTATATTGTATTTACAAGTTTGTGCAGAATATTTTATCACTGCACAAAAAGACCTGCCCTTTAGTTACTCCAGACACCTGCCTGTTAGCCTCTGATAACTAGTAATTTCCTTTCTATCTTTATTAACTCCTAAATCCCAGACACTTGGAATTCTTGTCTCTTTCTCTACTTTCTCACTATCTGACCCAACACTTCCTTTTAATAACACCAGCTACCTTTCATAAGTTATCTCTTTGTGCCAGTGTACAAAGCATCCATCTGCTTTCTGTATAATGCTTTATTTAATATATATATTACACACACACACACACATATATATATATATATCTTCTTTTAAAAAAGAAAACAGCTCAAATAGTTTTAATAACTGTGTATACTGCTATCAGAGTCAAAGTGTTATCTTGGGCCTTCTCAACTCTGACTCCCCTGCCCCTAACTGTCGTACCACCCTGCCTCTTTGCAGTTTCATGCTCAGGCCCAGTTCTCACAGATCCTCAGTCTAGCCTGACATGGCAGGTTGAGGACACTGGCTTCCTGGCAACTGATTAAGGGTTAGCTGTTACATAATCGTGCAATGTTTCAGACCTTTGTGTTCCTAACAGTGATACTGAATGACTGTGATGGCCTTGCAGGCTTCTAAAGTGGCTCCTGTTAAAAATAGAGTTGCCAGATAACACTGTCCTGTGTTAGAAAGTCGTCTCTGTAAGCAGTCATCTGAGAACTAGAAATAAGCTCAGCATGCTCCCAATGGTTTGTGTTTTGGATTTGCTGTTCCTAGGAGAGGAAAATCATTTGTTTTCAAATGTATCCTTTTAGAATTTAATGTTGAAATACTTCCACTGTAGTAGTTATCTTTTGGATTGTGCCCTGGGTTCCCTTCCCTTCACCAGAATTCCCATTCTAAGGAGCTCCCGAATGTTGACCTGTTATGGTGTTTACTGAGTAATTCTGCTCCAGTCCTTACCAGTGAGAGTGCTCAGTGTCAGTGGTTCTGCCCAGCAGCGCTTCTTGCTGCCTGCTTCTGTTTGATCACCTCCTGGTAGCATGAGAAAGGACACAGTCGACAGTGGGCAAAACCATACTCGCAGTTACACTAAAGCAAACAGAGGTCTCCATCCTGTGGACCAGCATCCCAGCACTTTTGATCTCACCCAATTCTCAGGTTAAACAGGAAAACCAAGGACCGCTTCCCCTGAGGCAGCCTGTGGACCTTAAGTGTCCATAACTGACTGTCTCCTGAGGAAGTTGCAGACTGGCTTCAACATTGCTCAGAAGTACTTGTCTGGGCAAACTGGTTTTAACCAAACTAAATTTAGTCTTGATGCAAGCATTAGAAATTTTGATAGCATATTAAGAAGCATGTATTTGGTATCCATTGTTTCCTTTCTGGAGTATTTCATGGAAATCTAAAATAGAAAATGTCAGAAATAAAAAAGTACCCGGACATAATACTCACTTAGTGATACAATGAAAAGATACTGTGTCAGGGTTCTGGGAAATAGCTCAGTAGAATAAGCGCTTCCTGGCAAGTACAGGGTCCCGAGTTCAATCCCTGATACCGCCAAAAAAAAAAAAAAAAAAAAAAGATACTATATTATTTAACTGTTACTTCTACTAATAATTAAAAAGCCCTTCTCATGGGATAAAATAAGATTCAGAAACTTGAAATAATTTGTGTGGTATAAATATGTACTCAACAGTCAAAAGCACAACATTTGTTTTCTCTTCAAATGCTGTTTTAATATTTTGATTTTGTGGCAAATCCATGATTTATCTGTGAGAAAATAACATTATTTATATTTAGGTTTTCTTTTGGCTTTTTATTTAAAAGAAAATTAATAAATTTATTTAACGAAAAATAGGCTCTATACTTTGGTTCACAATGTTTAAAGCCTCAGGTCCTCCACCCTGGGGTGCTGCCTACCATTGTTAGAATAAAGCTGGCTCCCAGGCAAAGAGAAGAAACCAGAATGATCACCATTTTCCTAAGGGAAGAATGCTCTTCCCAAGGGAGCTCCAGAACCCCTGCTCATTCCCTGGTGGATGCTGCTAATGGTGATGGTACTGGGTATCACTAGGCAATAGATTGCACTGAGGCAAGGGGATCACTAATTGCTTCAAAACAGGCATCCTCACAAGGCTGTGACTGCCACAAATGAACTCCACCTGGCTCCAGAGCTGGCTGTGTCATGCAAAACAGATGTGTCTCAGAGAAAGCAGACCCAGCTCAGGGCTTGAATCGGCAGAGGGAATTGTTGGAAGTGGCCATTCTCAGTCCCAGCCCAGACCTTCTGAAACAGTTTTGATAAGCTTCCTAGGCAGTTGTCCCGCACAGTCAAGTTTGAGAACTACTGGCTTAAATCTAAGACAGAAGGCACACATGCATGTCTGTGTATGTGACTGACTGGCATCCCATCAACCCTGGGCTTCCCATGTTCCCTTCCAGGGTATGGAAAAGCAGTGCACTCCTCAGCTTCTGGGATGATGTATCCCACAGCCCTTAGGATGTTTTTCCTCCATGGCACACTGTTTTCCTTTTTGCCTTTGGTGGAAAGTAAAGCTATACTGTGATATCCGTAGAATATTGGTTCTAACACAACCTTCAGATGATACCAAAATCTGTGAAGGTTCAAATCTCTTGCATAAAGCAGTGCAACATTTGCATAGAAATTACACATGTCCTCTGGTATACTTTAAGCCACTTCTAGATTACTTGTAATAATACAATGTGAATACGTTGTTGTTGTTATATTGTGTTGTGTATGGAATTCAGTTAAGGAAAAAAGTCTCCATGTTCAGTGCAGAGGAATTTTTTCTTAGTATTCTCAACCCTCTTGGTTGAATCTGGAGATATGCAACCGGCAGGTCTGGTGGGCCCATCCCTAAGATCTGTGTAGAAGATGGAGAAGGAGCTATCAGGGCCTGTGCAATTTCTAAATCTTACAAGGACCTCCTAGGATACCTCTTGTCCCTGGCAACTCCTGGGCTGATTAAAAATGCAGTCTTAGGCCTTGCCTCTGAGTCTCAGCCTGTCCTGACAACATACCCAGCTGATTCATATGAATTTAAGTCTGGAAAGCACTGAATGGGTAACATCTTAGCAGTACAGTAAAAGGGGTCCTAGAAGTGGTGTGCAAAAAGATGCCTAGTGAATTGAGTACTAAGACAGCATCATAAATGAAGTACATTCAGTGATTTAAATCATTTAAAAATTCTCCAGGATGAACAGGTGAGTTAGAAAATAAATAAAGCTGGGGAGAAGAAGCTCAAGGCAAGAAAAGGATGAAAGACAGGAAATTGGGGGATGACATTTTCCTTTCTACCACTCACCATTCTCACAGTAGAATGCTGTCCAGCGCAACACTGTTCCTCTCTAAATAATACATCTGCTCTTACTCCCACAGTACATCTGTGCTGTTTTCTTCAACTGGGGTACTAATTGTCTAAGACAAGCTTCTCCACATATTTTCATCCTTAGAGATGAAGGAACACATTGCCTTCATGCAGCAGGCCCTTTCCAGCTGTGTGGTTACAACATCTGCACTAGAGTCAGAAGCAAGCAGGTGTGGTATCTTGAGTACCAGATGACATTTAGATTTAGGTAGAGATGTTGTTTCCCGAAGTGTATTCCAAGAACTCCGGAGGATCCACAGGTGTTGGACTCACCAAAACACACTGTTTCAAATTAATTACATAAACAGAGAAAACAAAATCCTCCACTTGTAAATTTACATGCGTATTAGCAGTGTTAAAGGAGGTGACCCTTGCTTCAGAGACACCAGATTACCAGATGTTATCAGCAAAGAGAGCAAGTTGACCTAAAAAGAAAATGCAGGAGTTGTACTGGTGTGTCAGGGCTGGGCACACGTTGCATCCTGAAAACACTATGGGGACAAAATCTGGAGCTAGACAATATCTACCAAAGCACAACACTTTACTTATTTCTTTTACTAGATGCCCCCTTGCTCTTAATCAGTTTTGGGAATTATGGTGCACCTACAGCACTATAGAAAAAGCAGAACTTGGTGTTCAGCACCTAGAAGTATTCAGTGCTGAGATTCTGTTTGTGTGGTACTCTCCAAAGGCACTGAGGACTTCATCGGCTTAAACACAGAAAGTGGCAACAGGCAATTCACCCACACATGACAGGCAGGACAGAAGTGCCTGCGGGTGCATAAGGGTTTGTTTCCAAGCACGAGTTTTACTATCCTCATCTTGAATAGCTTTTCTGTCTCCAGGATGAGCCACTACTCCCCAGTTAGTCTGTTGCTTTCTGCTAACGATACCAATTCTAGACATTTTATTTCATGAGAGCATTTCCCAAGGCTGTTTAGAAGTGGCTGTACCTCTTCTTGCACAGATGCTCCCAGTGTTACCTGGGATACGCTTCTCCTTTCACCTGTAATTTTCCTCACCTAGTTGCTCTTGTGTTAAAGCAACTCTGGGCTTTCAGGGTTAAAAGACTTAATTACCCTACACATCTAATTCCTTAAAGAGCAAAATATTTTGAAACCACACACACACACACACACACACACACACACACACACACACACACACAGACAACTGAAAGAAAAGTCATTTTCGGTTGTTGAATTCTAAGAGGAAAACCTGTATTTTACTCAATTGGATCATAATTAAATTGAAACATTAGGAAGTACATGATTTCAAGGAAATACTAAGCAGCAGGAATGGAGTTTCTTTGGTAAAAAGATATTTGTATATAAATATTTATGGTCACTCAGTCTATACTGTTTATCCTTTGCAATCAAGTGTTTCGTCTTTTTCTGAAAAAAGCACCACATCTGTCTTAGGGAAGAAGTAGATCCATATCTCTTCAGTCTTACATTGTATTTCCAACATGGTGTCCACCATTCTTAACAGCCTGTTCACCTTTTAATGTAGAGGACCAGAAAAAAACTTGGAATAAGAAACCATTGATTTGAACCGTACCTCCACTACCTAACTGTAGGATTCCTTTTTGCACCCTCATAGTCTTCATTTTTAAAGCAAATACTACATGCTTATTCCTAATGCTAGCCTTTACCATGTCGTTACGTTACCATGAACAGGTACTCGAACTGCTAAGTAATCTACATACATTCTCTCACTTAATTCTCCAACATCAAATGAAAACCCTTTATCTTTGAGCTGAGAAAAGCTTTCCAAGCACAAAAGCCCTCAGAGACATGACAGAAGAAATAAGCCACTGACATAAGCACAGAATAGATAAAACTCAAAAAGATAAGTTCCCTTAATATAAAATATTTCAACGCCTAGGCCTCTATAGAAAAATAAGCAAAACAAAGGATGATGAATTCACAGAAAAGAAAGTATAATACTTAGCTATTTAAGCACTTAAATATTTACTGCCACTAATTAAGAATTGAAATAAAAAGTGTATCACTTTGTTCCATCAAGTTAAAAACAATGGTAGTTTTAATGCAAGTGCTTTGTGGCAGGCAGGACGTGGTACAAGCAGCCCTCTTACATGGCTGGTGGGCATGTGGATGGGAACAGCTTTTCTTCAGAGCAGTGTGACAGAATGTGTCAAGAGCCTCAGTGAATGTTCACACAGAGCTGATCTGGCAGTTTCTCTCCCAGAAGTTTATCCTGAGAAAGTCATTGGACACACGGGCAGGGATTTATGGAAAGGTGCTAACTTCCATGTTATTTTTAATTTCACACAACCGAAATGGCTAACTGTAGAAGAAAACCCCATAGGATGGAATGATAGGCCATTGTTATTTTAAAAACTATAAAGTAATGTGAGAAAATGGCAAAATGTATTAGAATATGGCCTCTTTAGAAAGTGAAAACATCCATATGTGAGATGAGAAACTAAGGAAATCCATCAAATGTTAGCAGTAATCTCTACATAGTGGGATTATGGGTGAAATTTGCATCTTTTAAGCTTTTCTTGATTAGTTTGGTGGGGTCCAGATTCAGGAGAGCATGTTTGTGGAATAGTACTCTTTAAATTGTTGATGAAAGGGCCAGGGAGATAGCTCCGTGGCACAAGTGCCTGCCAGGCAAGTGCAAGGTCATGAGTTCAAACTCTGGTCCCACCAAAAATAATAAAGAAAGAAAGAAAGAAATGTTTGAGGATAATTGTGATTAGTGTAAATAAAAATATGTTTAGAGTATCCCCAATATCTGTAGCTCTAGTGGATAAGGAAATCAGAAAGGCAGGCACAGGATCACAGGCACATTGACACAGCGCTGCTGGGGTAGGTGTCTTTTTTTAGACAGAGCCCCTTAGAGTCTGGGCTAATATTGAACATAAATCAGTACCTCTCATGTTATCTACTAATTTTGTGTTCCAAGTTCAGTTCTAGCCTGCAGTTTTATGACTACTTAAGGAGTATGGATGAGAACTTTTTTTTTTTCCTATTACATGGATAGAGAAATAGATTCACTGATACTAAAATAAATTTACTTAAAGATGTCAGACAACGTGCCTTTGCTTGGGCTGCAGTACTGAAAGTATCAGCTTTTGCTTGGAAGGGTGGTTTGCTTTAATTAAGGTTCCTAACAGAGCAGTTATAAGTAGTTATGGAAATGAAAGGCATGTCACTTCCCTTAACAATTTTAAGATTATTTTCTTTGACCTCAGTATTAGTCTAGAAAAGGAACAGCCTCACATCTGTAAGAAGTCTGTATAAAAGCAGCCTACCACTCTGTGGCTATAAGATACCCACACACGGGCTCCTAGCATTACATAGTCCCTTTGGTACATTCCCAGATGAGAAGCTGCCATCATAGGCAGTTATCAGCACCAAGTGTGAAAGTCAAATACTTGAATGCTTTTAGTACTTAAGGATTGAATTCCATTAAAAAAGAAAAGAGGAAATGTCAGCTTTCATTGAACTAGAAATTTTCAAAAGCATTGGAACTAATTTAAATATCTGGAGGTAGGCTTTAGGAAATGTGTATTTTAAAAATACTGCAGAAGATTCTGAAGCAGCCTATTGAAGTGGAAACTTAGGAAGCACTGGCCTCGGTGGACCATGCTGGCCACATTTTGTTCTGTGCTGCCCACTAGCCTCCTGTGACCTGTGACCTCATGAGGCCAGATTGACTCAAAAACTCAGTGTTTAATTTTAGTCATTAGATCTAACTTCTAGTGGCTATGAGCAGCCAAGGCATTGTGCAGGCCATCTTTTCAACAGACCTCATGCATCATCTTTCTGACACAGCCATGCCGCAGGTGGCTTCAGAAGCCACTGCTGGGAGCGTCTAGACACTGTCAGGCCTTTATAGCCACACCCACCCACGTGATCTGGGTTGTGTAGAATGATTTGCTCAGTGTAGTCTTTCACTCCCTGCTCAGAACATAAAGTGGTACTTGGCATAATCTTCGTTACTACAGAGAAGAAACCTAAAACTTCCATTCGCAACCCAGGATTTCTAACTTTGTACTTACTTTTTTGGTTGCAGTAGTACCAGTGATGGTGATGGTAATGGCAGGAGTAGGGCAGTAGTAGTCAACTTATTTTTAAGGGAATCATTTCTAATGCTCTTATCTGTTATTTAAAGGGTTTAAAAGTTTAGCAAGGTGCATTCTTACTGGAATTTTATGGAAAGTCAAGTATTGTAAACACATCCAAATGATCACAGTCATGTAATTGCCAGATCTTCTCCCGCTGCATGCTGACCTAACTTCTCTTCCAAATATAAACAGATGAGCCCAATCTGAATTCTCCAACTATGCCAGACTTTACCCTTAGAGTTTCTCACATTTTAACCCTGGGGAGATTAGAATAACTCCTGAACAGAAGCAATAGTCCCCAGAACTGAAAGGTTGATGCAGTTTCTGTGACTGTACTGGCCTAGGGCAAATGGTACCTAAACTAGAGATCTCTGAAGATTGAAATTAGAGCCAAGAAGGACTGGTTGAATTTCAGCTTTTAATAATTCAAATGCTCATGGGCTGTAGCCCATCTATTTGTTTTTCATCTAACATTACAGTTTTAAGAAACCTAGCAAGTTAGACTGCCTATGGGTGTGGTGTATCTGCCTGCTTATCAGCATTTTTTTTCTTGAAATTTTAGGCACAGAAAAATGAGAGAGAGTCTATCAGACAGAAGTTGGCACTTGGAAGCTTCTTTGATGATGGCCCAGGAATTTATACCAGCTGTAGCAAAAGTGGGAAGCCAAGCCTTTCCTCTCGGTGAGTGTTTTTCTGAGTTGATTTTCTGATATGTACCTAAGTGGATTTTGTCACCTGACTATATATCTAACAAAAATGCCCTCTAATTCCTTGAGTGGTTATTTCTCCACCCATGCTATCATCTTGATCTGAGTTGTAGACTGTTCTTCACTTGTTGGTTTATTTCTTGTTGGTTATGGCTCACTGCCCAGCTACTTCGGGTCAGGTTTTCATATTTCATTTCCCTGGACACCATACTGATTTTGCAGACTGATGGAGGAATCCAGCCACACTCCTCAAACAAGCTGACTGATGCTTTCCCCATGTGGCAAATCCCCAGGTTTCCCATTAAACAGCTCCAGACTGTCCAGAGTCACCCCGATATCTTTAGTTGCAATGACTGCCAGTAAGTGAAAAACACAGCTCCCATTTTCATGCCTCAGTGTTTGTTACTCTATTCAGCCTGTCCTCTAGGTAGATTTCAGGACACCACCCACTTATAATTTATTTCAGAATATTATTGGTAACTCACATAATTTTAAATTCTTAATAAAACCTACTTAGATTCTAATTTTACTTAGAAAACAGACCAGGGATTCTCAAGCTTATGAATCACCTAGGGATTTTGTTAAACTGAAGATTCAAACTAGGCATGGTGGCCCACACCTATAGTCCAGCACCCTGGGTAGCTGAAGCAGGAAGATTGTAATTTTGACCCCAGCCTGGGCAACTTGGCAAGTTAACCACTTAGTGAGATCCTGTTTCAGGAAAGGGCTGAAAATGTAGCTCAGTGTGAAGGTTTGTTTCCCTCCATACAAGTTCAAGCCGCACTTCTGGAAAAAGGAGGGTGACAAAAAAAAGAGGGGCCAGCAAGATAGCCCAGAGGACTAAGCACCTGCTTGGCAAGCGCAGGGACTAGGGTTCAATCCGGGTGTATGGTGGTACACACCAGTAATCCTAGTGCTGGGAAGGCTGAGACAGGAGGATCACTAGGAGTTCCAGCTGCGTAGTGAGACCCTATACCAAATGCAGTAAAAATAAAAATAAATGCAGGCACTGCAAGTGGTGAAAGTACACTGACCATTGTTTCCAAGAAAGTGGTAAGAGTCCAGAGTGTGTGTGTGTGTGTACCTTTCTCTGACTGACCAGAAGTAGCAACTTTTAATTCTTTGGCTGTCTCTTCTGCTATATATATCTCTAAATAAAATGTTTCCCGCCCCCGGGGTATGCTGAAATGGCAATTGAGACTGGGCGTGTTGGCGAGTGTCTGTAATCCCAGCTCTTGGGAGGCTGTAAACAGGTGGATCACTACAAGTATGATCTAGTAGTGAGACCCTGAGCACCCTGTAGACTCTTCCCTAAAATACACAATAATTAATTAATTAATAAATAACCATTTATTGACTGTCAGCCATACAAAATGAGAATTTATCTAGAGTTTTTTCATAGTTCTCCCACAAACATCTATGTATTCTAGCTCGCATTCCTCTTTTATAATTACATCACAATTTAGGCTCAAATAATTGTTTGCATTACTAAGAACATACATTATTCCCATACCATGTAAAACCTACTTACTAAGAAATTGTATTTTTTCTCATGAAATTAAAATTGCTTCCTTTTTCGGTTTTGATTGCTACATTATAATTCACTAAGCAAATATACTACAGGTTAGCCACTTTTTGAGGGAAGACATTGTGTTATCCTGAAGACGTTTTTCCCATAAACAGTGCTGTTGCTGGACATGCTTACTCATGTCTCTTGCTGCACATCTGCAGGCATTTCTCCTTGAAGTATACATGAGTGAACTTACTAGAAAAATATACGAATGCCATGCCATGACTTACTAGACAGTGGCAGCTGTTTTCAAACATCACTGCACCAAGTGACAGTCCCAGCAGCAAAACTTCAGAGATCTGGGGATCCACAGCCTTTCTTGGACTTGATTTTGCCAATTTCTTTGAACATTTTTATTAATTGAATAAGTATAAAATGATAGTTTGTTGTGTCTGTTAGCCATGTGTGTTTTCTCCTCTTCTGTTTTTGGATTTTGTGACCACATTTTTGTTGCTCTCAGTGCTTTTCTTATTGCCTTATCAAAGTCCTTTAGTCACAGTGCTAGTCCTTAATGTAGTGTACACATTGCACATATCCTTTCTCAGGTAGTAATTTGTCTGCTATTCATTTATGTGTGGTTTTTAACCATGGGTTCTTAATTTTAATATAATTAACTATCAAAGCTTTCTTTTTGGGGGGCTGGTGAGATATCTCAGCCAACTAAAGCACCTGCTTAGGTAAGCTTAGGCAAGTGCAGTGACTGTGGTTCAATGCCAGGTACTACATGCTGCGTCAGCCCCCGGGGCAGGCTGAGCCTGGCAGATTCCAGGCATAGCGGCACGTGCCTGTAATCTCAGTAACTGGGGAGGCTCAAAGCAGGGATGTTACCACAAGTCTGTGCTGCATAGTGAGGCCCTGCAACAACCAAATGTATTAAATTAAAAAAATAAAATCTTTCTTTTTAAAATGTAGTTAACTTTATCAAAGTTTCCTTTCCTGGTCACTGTTATCTGTATCTTGTATAAGAAATCTTCCTATATCTGAAGATCTAATAAGCATTTATGAGATGCCCTAACAAGAACTAAAAGTATTGGTCTTTTAAAGTCTATGGGTTTCTTGATATAATATAGAAATGTAATTTCTTCTCTTTCTTGATTAATGACCTTTACCCCACCATATTTATGGGGGACAACCTCTTAACTTACTACTCTTATAAAAGCTGTACATTGATAGTAGTACATTCTGTATGATTTCTATCCCTGTACCAAAACTATAGCCGTACTTACTATAGCTTTAGAATAAATCCTCATAGCTAAATAGGAAAAGCTATACTTTTTCTTCAGAAAGAAAGAAAATGCTTTCAGTGAAATGAGAAAATATAATCTTGTTCTTTGATTCATCCATATATATATATATATATATATATATATATATATACATATATATATATATATATATATATATATATATATATATTCCCCCCACCCCAGTACTGGGGATTGAACTCAGGACCATGCACTTGCCAGGCAAACACTTATTCTACTGAGCTATCTCTTCAGCCCTCTTCCATATATATTTTATTTATTTTTCTATTTATTTATTCATTCATTCTTGTGTATTGGTACAGGGTCTCATAATGATTCGTCTGTTTTCAGCCTCCCCAGTGCTGGGATTATAGGTGTGCACCAACACACCCAGTCTCCGTGGCCAGCTCAGCACACCTTGGGGTTGGGTCAGGTGCGGTTTGAAGTGCCAGGGATCAAATCCTGGTCCCTGGGCTCACCTAAGCTGGTGCCTAGTCTGCTGAGCTATCTCACGGTCCCCTTCCATATAAATTTTAAATTATCTAATTACATTTGGAAAATATTTTCTTGCTATTTTCTACTGGATCCCACTGAGGGGTGAGAAGCCCGTCAGTGTTTTAAGACCTTATCAGGAGGTCTTAAAAGTTTAACATGTAGAATTATACTGTGTTTTCTAGATTTTAGTAAAGTACATCTTTGCCACCTCAGTTGCACCTTTGTGTACATCCTACCCAGAGCACCTCTGATTAATCAGTTAAGTTCTTGATTCTGCCAGGCCGTGCTTGGCAAGGGCAGATAGCCAGTGTCGGTGGCCTTTCTGGTGGTCAGTCTTTCCTTGTGCTCAGTTCTGCTCTACCTCTAGCCCTCGGGTGTACCTTAACATTTTCAGGACTGCAGTGCAAACTCCCACACTTCCTCCCTCAGCTGGTCCCAGGGGCACTTACAGACTCAGATCATTAAGTCAGATGTCTCTCCGGCATCTACATTTCATTTTCCAAACTTTTTCATCCTCTCTTGTGTATTGCTTTCATTCCTTTTTTTTTTTTTTTTTTTTAATCCATGTTTTTCTTCTTGTAATGTTACAGTATAATTTCACAAAAGTGGATACCTGGTCTCAGTATTCCATAGTTAAGTCTCATGAACATTTTCAATATCTGTTCTTAAAGTGGGAATGTCCTCTCAAATAACATTCCATGCAGACCCCTATATGTAACACAAAATAGTCCTCCAGTTTAGGAGAATAAGGAGAGAGACTAGAATCCCTGGAATATCACTGTGCAGAGGACGTCTCTCCCAACCTTTCCCTCACTGTCCCACACCTTCGATTTGGTGCCTCCCTCCAGCCCTCCCCTAGAAGTCTCAAAGTACACCTGAAACTTCCAGCAGAGAAAAACTTAAAAGTCACTGAGTCATTTCCCCACCACAGAGACTCAGATAACAAAATAATTGTAGCTCACATTAGTGCTTAACAAGCCACACTACTAACTCGCCATAAGGAAGATTATTTATATCCTGTTCTTTCAGATGTTTTCATCTCCACCTTCTGTGATGAGCTCATCCTCTGCAAGAACACGATGACTTTTTAGAGCCCCCTCACAACGGTGTTTAATGAGACTAAATGTTTCTAAGAAAATCACTTTATCTTAAAGTAAACTGCAAATCTGCGAAGGTTGACTGTCATACTTCTCATCAGTAATAATGTAGGAGCAAAACCTTCAAGAAAGTTCAACTGCCCATGTGTAACCAGTAGTCTTACCTGTTAGAACTTGTGTTCTGAAAAATTACAGTCTCCAAATAAGTATTGAGCTTTGCATCCATTTAAGTTTTCACTACTTTGAGTTATCCAGTATGGCATTCCAAAGTGCTCCAGAGCATGTGCATTGAGTTAGCTAAATAATTGAACCCGTAAGCATTATATCAATTAAGTACTTTAAAGAGGTCAGGATTCAAGGCCAGCCAGATAGCTCAGTGAATCAAAGCACCTGCTTAGGCAGAGCGCAGCTGCCCGATTCAATCCCTGGTGTGCCCTGCCAGCCCAAGTCCCAGGGCACAGTGAGACAGCGATTAAGGCTGGGTCTGGTAGCACACACCTGTAATCCCAGTGCTTGGGAGACTAAAAACAGGAGAATCATGTGTCCAATCTATGTAGTTAGACCCTGTAGACCTTGTCCTAAATTCATTTTTCAAAAAGCTCAGTATTCAATCTGAAGCAAAGGTAAGGATTTAATCAACCAAATCATAGATTTTGATATGTTGAGCTTATTTTTTAAGGCAGGGCCTGACTACTGAAGTAAGTAAAGTCTGTGGCAAACACAGTTCTGTTTATGTTTTTTAAAGGATGTCATTTATCTGGAAAACTTACCTTCATATTCAGGATATAAGATACCAAAGGAGCCTGAGGGCTTGGCAGACCTCATATTTAAGCTGTGCCTGCAAGTTTAAGTTCTAGATGGTTCTACCTCCTAGAGCACCTTTTCAGAGTGGCAAAGTGTTAAACAAAAGCTAGGGTTACAATAATCCCACAAAGACCTTTCATGCTTAACACTATTGCAAAAGAATGTTTGGCATTACTTTATAACTCAGCTGACTTCTACTGAAATAGGAAATATAGGAAGTTGTTTGTTTTTCTTCAAGATGTGCTGATCCATGCATAGTCAGCTTTCTCAAACTGACAACTGTAATTTTTGCTATATTTTTAAGGAAATATTATAATAAAAAGATTTGAAAAGTTTAAAAGGAAATACAAAAAGTTAATTACCCAGTTTTAAAATAAGATTCCTAAGAAATACTAGGTTTAATCATGTTCTTAAAAAATTATTCTTTTCCTTTTATTACTAGTATAGTACTTTTATATATAATTTGTTTTATCAGCCAAGCTAGTCATCAGCATTCTATCACATTCTGAATATATGTAACATATATATATATATATATCTTCTTTGATTTGCTGACAAAGGCAATGCGTACACTCTTTATAAAGTATGCAATGGGGTGGTGTCATGTAGACGGGGCTCTATCCTTCTCTAACAATATGAGCATTATAAAAAACCAAAAATTTCCCAAAGAATTTTTTGAGTAGCTGGCTTGAATAATGATTACTGGGTGGTTTTTTTAATTATCATTATTATTATTATTTTCCTCAACCATCCCAACCTCCCAAAATCAAAATTCATTTCTTTCTTTAGGTTTGTTGATGAGCAACTGAGGCAAGCCCAGTGATAAGCACCTGCCACTTCCTTCTGTATTTGGACAGGAATCAGGGGCTGAAGAGCCCCAGAGAGCTGTACCACCTAGACCCGTAACAGGGAAGGGAGAGTTTGAAGATAGGATTCACAGGGGCTTTAAGTGGACATCCCGAGAGGCTGTATATATAATATGCGGCAAAATCAGAGGTCAAGCCTGCCTGCACCATTTTTCCGGGAAAGTGAATTATCTCTAACAGTAATAATTTTTGCATAATTTTCTGGAAGATGTAAGCAGAATATTCATAGCTGCCCAGCATGGGTGAGAAAAGAGGTCGACCTGTTAAAGATCTGTTCTGTTACATCGTTCTTGCAATAATGTAGTCACACTAAAACAACGTGTTTATAGCATGAAACATACATTTAAAATTTGGGGGCTAGGGAGATAGCTCAGTAGAATAAGCACTTGCCTGGCAAGCATAAGGGCCTGAGTTCAATCCCCAAGCTCAGCAAAAAAAAAAGGAAAACTTAATGTATGTATGTATGTGTTATAGAAAATTATTGATATAAGTAGCTCCAGATACATGTCACTGAAAATTGTAGCTTATAAATTTTTTGTTCATACTTTTTGGAAAGTCAATGGGCAAGCTACAGGAAGAACACCCTTTTCATTCTGTCCTCCAAGGACCACCTTCTCATATTCTAAAAGGTGGTGCAGTTTCAAAAAGCAAGGCTAGATTTAAAGTGGATCTTTTAAGGAGCAATGAGATTAAAATGGCAAACAAATTTAATTATGTAAGCAATTCTTCTCTTTCATAAACTTCAAAGAAAAGCAAATTGGTACTTGTGAAATTTTCTTTGTCTAATAAATAGCCTCACTTTACAATAATGCCAATGACCCTGGTTTAATTAGGTGCAATTAATTTTGTGCAAGCTGAATTTGACACCTTGCTAGAGGCATAACCAGCTGTACCCTGTCTTATGAATTTTTTTTTTTATCACCAGTGAGAATTCAATTGCCTGAGCTATTGCAAAGGGGAGGGGGCAGAGAGAAAAAAAGGCCATGGGGCTACATTTTATGTTTAAAAATGGCTCCAGTGGACAGCTGGATGTTTAATTAAAAGAGCTTCTAGGAATTATTTTTCATCAGGGCATCATCTGTGACAAGTTGTCATGAATTTATCACAGTGATGTAAGCACACTTTGGGCAGGGGTTGCACACAAAGGGTGGATACACCCGGCCTGCTTGAAGACCCATCTCCTGTGACAATACATGGACGTGTCTGCTTGCAGATCATGATCCTCCGTCTATACAATCTCTCTGTCTCTGTCTCTGTCTGTCTCTGTCTCTCTCTTTCTACCCCCTTCCCTTTCTCCCTTCCTCCCTCCCTCCCATCCTCCCCACTCTTCGTGTGTGTGGTATGTGTGTATGTGTGTGTGTGTGTGTGTGTGTGTGATGGAGGACTGAGCCAGAGCCTTCATACTGAGTCATGTCCTGGCACATAATGAGGAGGGCAAGATTTGGTGAGCCTCCTGCCCCAGGCTTCAGGAGTGCTGCAGCCAGAGTTGTGCTCCACCACATCCAGCCTTGTATTCAGTCTGGCAAAATGTCTTGTGCTGCTTGTACTGTTCTCATCCAGCTGACCATACACATTAAAAACCACGGTAGATATTTCTACTTAGGACAGAAGCCTTTGCATATTGCTATTTATAACACATTCTGAAGCGGAAGAGGGATGCAATGACCATAATTTGCAAACTTTTTTTTAATGAATAGAATACTTACGCATGGCTTTTGAAAAAGTGAACAATACCACTGAAACCTAAAGGTTCATCTTCCACCCTTAGTCCCCCATTCTTCAGCCCTCCGGTTCCTTTCACCAGCACGCATCACTGTTCCAAGGTCTTCCTGCCATACTCCGTTCACTGAAGTGAACCTTTTGCACCTCGCAGCACCTTCCAGAGCTCGTCTCCACCTCAGTTCATTAGGAGGGCAATGCAGTGTGGCCCCTAGGACCAGGATCTTAGGAGCCAGAAGTCTGGATTGGAACCCTCACTGGGGCCTAGAACCTCTTAGTAATGACTTGACTGGCTCAGTTTCTTTCTTTAGAGTGAGGTAGTAACTGTGCCTGTGTCCTGGAGCTGCTGTGAAGAAGACAGTAAAGTGAGCAGAAGAGTGCATGGAGCAGCCTCGGTGTACACTAGTGTCATTACCATTGTTACTTCCTCTCAGTAGCCACTGATTATAAGACAGTTATGTTATGTGCCACCCCTCCTAGAAAAAAAAAGATGAAATAGTGGCACATACCTTCTTAGCACTGGAAATGTTTTAGTTATTGGAAGAGGGTTTCTTAGATGACATCGTTTCTCATATGCATCTTTTGGGAATGAAAAGCAAAAAGAAAAGGTAAATATTTTGCTGAGCATAGTCTTTTTTTTTTTTTTAAGATTTTTAAATTTTATTTAATTTTTTTTTTTTTTCTTGTTTCAGAACTTTTGTTTGTTTATTCACTCATTTTCATGGCCTGCTCAGCCCACCCCGAGGGCAGGGCTGGCGCAGCATGTGGTGCCGGGGATCAAACCGTGGTCCCTGAAGCCGCCCAAGCTTTCCCAAGCAGGCGCTTTAGACCACTGAGCCATCCCTCCAGGCCCCATAGTCTTAAACCTTTCCACATCAGAGCCTAGCTCTCCATATAGCTGCTTCTCCAGAGCTACCCGTGTCTGTGCTTTTGCCTATTGTCACCTTAGTACCATTAGGCTTATTGGGTCACCTTCCAATCCATGGTCTCCCATTCCACAGGCTTAATGTTCTTATCAGAAGACATCCACAGACAAGGCCTGACCTCTTCCTCAGAGACCCTAACCTGGTTCACTTACAGGGTTACAGTTACTTGATATGGTAATGCCACACAGCGGCCCCTGGACAATGACTGTAAAATACATCCCAATTTTAAAAATCATGTTAAAAGTAAAAAGAACCATGTTGCATAGAATCAGTGCAGTTCAAGTCAGAAGTGGCAGTGCACGCCTGTATCCCAGGACTCTAAAGCTAACACAGAAAGATCACAAGGTTATGTCTTGCCTAACCTTAGTGGATTAGCAAGATTCTGTCACAAATTTAAAAATTAAGAGAGGTGAGGGAAATAATTCAGTGCAAAGATCCTGAATTCAAGCCTCAATACTGGGAAAAGAAAAGGAATTGATGCAATTTAGTAGGTTTACTGTGTCTTTAAATCACTACTTAAAATTCAGTGGTCAGAAATTAAAGGGAGTGTTTTGAGATAAAACTTACTATGGAACCAAACCCTACAATATTTTAAAACTTGAACATAAGAATTGATAAAACGTAGCACCTCGGTGTTGAAGGGAGAAGATTTGAATGGAATCTCTGCCCAAGGGCTTGAGTAGAGCAGAGTAGAGCACAGGTGTGGCATGCTGGGGTCAGTGCCTGCACACCTGAACACCTGCACGTGCACGCGCGCGCGCGCGCACACACACACACACACACACACACACACACACACACACACACGAGGTCTAGATCATGCCCCTCAGCGCCGCGCAGGCACTCACTCCTGTGCTTCACTGCAACCATGTGAACATCCTCAGCAGCTAGGTGGGAACCAGCATCTATCAGCAGGCAGGGCAGATAGAAATTTAAACTCCGGGCCTGAGCAGAAATCAACAGGCAAACTGACTTTCAAAACACAAACAGGTAAGCTTATAGCCATTACTTTAGCATGCACAGATCCAAGGAGGATAGGATTGAGATGGGAATGGGTGTCGAGTCATATCATAGTCCATGCACAAAACTGTTCACTTAGAAGATGTGTTCCTTGCTGCCTACGGATCCCCACCACCCTCAGCATCCAGCCATGAACAAAGACCCAGCCTGACTCACGCGTGAGTCATGGTCCCCCACCGAGGCCTGAGTCACACGTGCAGCCTCCCCTTCCAGCTGTCACCCTGAATGCTACTCACCTTTTCTCTGGCACACCATTAATCACCAGGTTTCCTTTTCTCTTCTTTTCCTTTTTTATTTCTTGTGAATGCCCACACTTGGCAAACTCAGACCCATGCAAAAGAGAAAAGCAAAGTTAATGGAATCTCTTCCACCAAAAAATACTCGGTCATACTTTCTGCCATGTTTCCTACCCACAGTATAGCTATGTTTTTATTAGCAAAGTTGGCATTGTACTGCAGCAGCTGCTTTGGGGCATGTTCTTCACTTAATACATCAGTAGCATGTCTATCCATGTGTCTAACTCTTCTGTTATGTGTATTTTCACTAGTTGTATAATACTCCGTCTTGTATTTCACCCTCGAATAATCTTTTATTGCTAGTCGTTTCTTCCCAGCTTTTTGTTTCATTTTTGTGTTTTTGCTCTTTTTCATCTTCTCTTTCTTTGCCATTCATGAGATTATTATTATTATTATTATTATTATTATTATTATTATTATTTAGTACAGGGTCTACATGGTCTCACTACTTAAATCAGACTCGTAGTAATCCACCTGTGTTCAGCCTCCGAAGTGCTGGGATTACAGGCGTATGCCACCACACCCAGTCTTAATCACCATCTCAGCACACCCCAGCCGGGCTCAAGGTTGGCACAGGCACACTAGGGATCAAACTCCTGCCACTGTGCTCTGCCTAAGCAGGTGCTTTAGTCTGCTGAGCATTGGCCAGCCTCATGAGTTTATCCTTCTTAAAGTGTCCCAAACCCTCAAGACAGACTCTCCTGGACTAAGGTACCAGCATGATGCCCTTGTGTAATTTAACCTTTCTGATCTTTTGTTTCCTCAAATGTAAAATGAGACTCATAGTTCTTGTCTGGTGTGCATCTGAGGGTTAAGGGTAAGATATGTATAGTGCCTGGCACATTACAGATGCTCAGAAATAGTAACTCTATTTATTTCAGAATATAGACTGCTTGGAAATGTTCTAGCCTTGATTAAAATGAAAAAAGACCACATTTGGCATCCAGGAGAGATGGGCATTTTATTCCTAATATACAGTCATGCTAGAGAATATTTCTGTTGAAAATGCATTTTCCCAACATTAAGATCCTATAATTCCAAATTCAATTACGTGAAAGTGGTCATTAGTGAAGGAAATGGACACCAATGCAAAATGAGAACCGGCAGCTGTCTGAGGAATGCAAGTATTTATAGCTCTCTGGAGATTTGGACTGAGCTGATGGGGCTCCAAAGGAAAGCCGGTAACGGAGGGTCCCCCTTTTGATTAGCTGCTTTGCCGGTGAGAGGTTTATGGACTCAAGGGCCATGAACAGGAGGAAGGGTCCAGAACTAGCCTTAGAAGAGAGAGCAGGAAAGGGGAGAAGAGGCAAACCCAGACAGGGCTGCTCCCTCCCCCTGCAGCTGCTGTGGAAGCCGAGGCTGAGTCCGGTAAGATGTAGGTTGAGGGCAGGACATACGGAGATGTGGGGTCCCCTGCCAGTGCTCTCTGGGGCACACAGTGAGAAATGCATAGTTCGTCCCCTCTTTGACACATAATTGCTGGAGGTTTGCCTGTCCCAGCTCTCTCCTGCATTCAGACCCACCCTGAAGCAAGCTTAATTCATTCATCAAAACCCCCTTTCTTCTTCAGGTCCCTACTCTTTCCCTTTTCTCAGCCAACGCCTTCCAATGTTGATGCCCAGGAACAAGGCAGCAAGCATTTGTGTTCTCATTCGAGGTCGGGGTGCCTGCTGTTTCTTTTGATCCCTCTAAGAGCTCTGAATATTTCACATTTTTATGTGTACATTTTTACTGTGATGCAAATAGTAGGTCCCTGTTTTTGTTCCTGGTTTAACCACTATGCACCCACTTACATTAGTGGCCAACAAAAATTATAAGTGAGTGAAGTAGCCCAGAGAGTAATGAGAACTGAATCAAACTGAGGGCTTTTCCTGGTCAAGAGAGATAGCAACTCCTAAACAGTTGCCTGCTGGTACCATGGAGTTTATAGAACTCTTATTGCCTGATCATTAAACGAAGGCAGAGTTGAACAACCCTTTTCTCTACCTTACATAGTTATAAAAATGATTTACATTAGTACTTTTGTGTGATGGAGATATTTGTTGGGCCTGTAATAGTTGAAACTACTATACACATCACATTCTTTATTTAAAATCCAAAAAATTATCCTCCTATAGTGTTACACTCCTATTATCAAAAGGAAGTTAACACAATCCTTGTAAAATAAAGATATGGCCTTGTGTTTTCAGAGTAAACATTGGAAAGTAGAAACTTATCTTTTTGAATGGTGGTAGGCTTCTGTAACTCTTACAATAATATCAACTCAGAGCAGTCCATAGAGGAAGGAAGGGAAAAGCAGTTCGTGGGGTGGAAGAGGTCTTTTACAGTTTCCTCTGCAGTAGCAGCACCCTGTGTTGACCTTCCTCAATGTGTTTTATATAAATACTGTCACACATACAGTGTATCACCAGTTGTTCCCACATTTATCTTCATGCAAAATTCTTAGAAAAGTGGAATGTGTTAATTCCTACCCTTGGGTAGTTAAAGTCCATATTTTAAGTGACGCGCTAGAGATGCAGCTCAGTGACACAGCGCTTGCCTAGCAAGCACGAGCGCCTGAGTTCAATGAGGCCCATATCTCTGTTTATATATTTTTAGTTTAGTTGCCTTTGAAATTTTCAAGAAACTGAAAAGGATACAGTATAAAAATATGGCTGATTATTCATTATGTAGAAAGGTCTTTGAATGATGCATCAAAGATCCATTAAGGTAAGTAGAAATAATAAATTGTAACCACTGGGCTACAAACTAGTTGAGGACATTGATATGGAAGGCACAACAGTGGCAATGGCTTACAAACCACGCTGATCTCAGGCAAATAAAGGGGCATACACAATGTCCATGGGCGTTATGAGAAGCTCCCTCTCTCTACTTCCCAAGGAAAACCAGACAGTTGCCTTGAGACTGACTATAAGCGAATACAGGAGGTAGATGCCCCATAAAATTATACTGCCAGACTCAGGCAGAGTCTAATACAAATTCAGACCTGAGGTTAAGTGTCTTACGTGGCATAGGCCCCTGGATTCAAAGGTAAGGTACTCAGCCTAAAATCTCTTGCTTTATGACCTTGGGCCATTTACCTATTCCTACAGTGATGATGCATAATAAAGTCACTCACATCAAAAGCTTACGAGGATAAGCATTTGTTTTTCCTTAAAAGCTTATTGGTTAGCTGGGCAGTTCCACTGATCAGAACAAGGCAACAGCTGCTCAGGTGTCTGAGTCAGTCAGTAGTCAGCAAGGTGCCTCTACTGCTTTTAGCTGAGCGCTCCTGTGTCTCAGCCTTGTGTTGGGACAACTGAAGGAGTGAGCTCTGCTGTAAAATTTCCCCTTCCAGCAGCCTAGCCTGGAATTGCTCTAAGGGTCCGGGCTATAGCAGAATTCCTGAGGAGGAGACTTGGAGCTGGAACAGTGTCACTGCAATGCTTTCTGAGGGTCACAAGAAGTAGCACAGCCAGTCCAGGGATAGAGAAATAGACTCTTTGGGAGAAGTTATCAAGAGTCACAAAGAAATGCAAAGAGGGGATCAACTGGGACCATCTTTCTATCAGGCAGTCGCAAGTCTGGGGCATGTTGCTTGACATCTCTGAGGATATCTTGCCTGTGACCTCTGGGTAATTATGTAGCTCGAGGAATGGATGTAAGTAGCATACTCTTAAACTAAAATTCAGCACACCAGTTCAAGAGACACAAACGCTGTGAGGCCTGGTAGACTAGCAGATGATAAGTAATTACCAAGGAATCTTAAATATTTAGTCACCAATGCTTATGGTGTAAGCTGGTGGCAGAGATTCCCACTTGTAAAAGCAGAATTCAGTGAATAGTTCTGGGCTTCAGAGCTGGCTTCATACCAGCCCTTCTGTACCACAGCCTGAATCAAAGACAAAGAGAGGCCTGCCTCACAATAGCTGTTGGCTCTCTGAATGCCAACAGCAAACTTTAAGACCATTGCATTGTCTTTTTTCCCAGGGAGTAAACTCATCTTATGTCAGTGTTTTGAAAGCAGTGTTATTGTTATGCCAAATTGTGTGCCCTTGGTTAAGCTTCTGGGATTTCTTTTTGTAGTTAAGAACTTCACTCTGCCACCTCTCAGTGCCATGCATATTTTAGTAATATCCCTGGTAACTGCAGCTGGAACTCTGCACAGCCGTTTTCGGAGTAACAGTCTTCTTGTCTGTAAATGCCAGGCAGACAAGTGCAGAAAAGCCTCTCCTCTAAATGCTGCCACACTCCTGACCAGCCCATACTGTCACACAGGGAGCTCCTTCTGCCCACACTGAGATGTCTGAAAGATACACTTAGGCTTTTCTCTCTTCAGGTTCTGGGCCTTCTCCATCAAGAATGCCCTCTTTCCAGACTCTGGTGCCCCTGTCAGTGGCTCTGTATTCCTACATGCTGTATGCAGAAGTTGTTCTTGGAGAACCAAGACCTGGATCTTTCAGATAGAAATCACCCAGCAAGGTGGACTAGCCCATCATTTTGTGTGTTCTGCTGTGCCAGTGTCACTGAAAACATCAAGTAACTCCTAATAAAATACTTTGAAATCTTATCTGTAATTAACAAGGTGAAGATCTTGTTTTGTTTTCTTTTCAGACTGTTCTGGAGAGGTCCAGGTAAATTAGACTATCTGCAGCCTGAGTTTTGCAAAACTGGTTGTGAGTGAGGCCAGACACTGGACCCTGAGGTGTAAGGGCCAGGAGCCTAGGGAATTTCTTTTTCAAAGGTGAGGCTCAAGAACCATTACAGGTGCTGGAGCAGGGGTTATCTGTTTTGACCCCATGGCACAGCCTTCATTGAGCCAGGTGGCCCCCCACACCCCACAGTGAAATATTGCTTGGGAAGTGTAGTTAAGTTTCACCCAATTCCACCTTCATATTAAAACCTGCTTAAAGGCTAAAGGCAAACAAATCCTTCTTAAAACCTGAACCCATTTTAAGATGTCTTTACTGAAATCCCTTCTGAACCATTAGCTGTAATGTCATATCGTTTCCTGTTCCTAGGAGTAACATTCTCAGTGATTACTGCTGTAAGGAATTATAAGTCTTGCCCTTAAGAAGCTCTGTTCGGTTTCCCGCGGTGATAATGTGGTACTAAGGCGATTTTCTGAATTTCTACCTGAGGCATTTTTTCCTTTCACCTGACTATTAAATCTCTCTGGGGCCTGGCGGGATGGCTCAGTGGTCTAAAGCGCCTGCTTGGGAAGGCTTGGACGGCTTCAGGGACCGCGGTTCGATCCCCGGCACCACATGCTGCGCCAGCCCTGCCTTCGGGGCGGGCTGAGCCGGCCATAGAAATGAGTGAATAAACAAATAAAGGTTCTGAAACAAGAAAAAAAAAAAAAAAAAAAAAAACTCTCTGCCGTCTTTCCTGAGTTACAAACCCTGTATGGGATACTCAATGTAGGCCTGGCTTGAGTCATTAGAACAGTCAGTTCAGGTCAGAACAATAGAATATGCAGCCAGATTTTTTTTTTTTTTTTTTTTTTTTGGAGTGATAGCATAGATCTTTGGACATTTTAAACATTTGGACATTTGTTTTGTTATGGTGCTATCAGGCTCGAATGTATTTTTTTAATCTATGTGTACAGTGATCGGATACTTCTTTACAAGATTTTATTGAACAAATGAAAAAGAGCTACATAATCCATTTGTAATTATGCTAGTCTTTAAAGGGAGTTGATTTTAATTTGTAAAGTTTTCTTTCACATCATTTTCCAAACCATGGATCTTGAGTGTTATTATTAAAAGCAGGTTGATTATAGACCAACTATAGATACTAAAATTTGAAAATGTATATGGATCAAAGGAAAACTTGAACATACAAGATTTCTGGAGGCAGGCAGGCTGGTCCAATAAAACAAAGTTAAAAGGTGGTGAATTCCAGTGCAATAGAAAACCAAGCTGCCTAATACTTAGGATCAGCTTGAGCACACTCTGTAAGAGAGGAAATTTTCAATCAAGTGGCTGTGACCAGCCAAGAAGTACCAGGGCCAGTGATTTCAAAGGTCCCTTCACAGTCAAATCGCCTTTGTTTGGGTTTCCAGAAGTAATATAGGAGCCCCTGCCCCAAACCAAGCTCTGAATGGACACTTTTAATACTTTGTGTCATTTGGAGAAGAGCATATTTCTTCACTCCATTCTACAGATGAGGAAATTGTGGTTCACAGAATTTTGGTAATGTGTCTGGAAAAAGAAGGAAGTATTTGAAACCTGAGTCCAGCTGGCTTTGAGCACCCTGAGCCCAGCACATTAGAGTCCGTTGCCTTCCATCCACCCTGCAGCCCTGGGCCTGGCCCTTCTTACCTGCACCTGAGAAAAAAAGCAGGAAAGATGCTGGACACCATGGGGAGGGCTGTTGGATTATTTAAAAGGGGGAAATAAAACTGAGTAATTGCAGAACTGAACAGTAGGTGGCAGTACATTCCCATAACAGTAGTGTATGTTTGATGAGTAGTGATCTGTTTTTGTTTTCATTTGGGGGCTGGGTTGGTTATTTTCAAAGAAGCATTTTAAATCAGTCACCTGAACAGTGTCAGCAAATTTTCCATACCATCATAATCCACCCCCCCCCCAAAAAAAATCCAATACAAATGTCAAGTATCAGACTAATTTTTGTTTTACATTTCTCCCTATGGCAATAATAATGCCAGAGCAAATTCCGTGTCCTCTGCCCTGTAGCTGCCTAAAATCAGTGCGCTAGGATCTCTTATTGCCTTACAAGCCTCCTTTTGCTATTGTTAACCTATTGTGTACAGAGACCGGGGCTACTAGAGATGCTGAGAAAATTACTTCTTTGAAAACTTTAGCCGGGCATAGCCGCACACATTGTGATCCCAGCACTTGGGAGGCTGAGGTGGGAAGATTGCTGTGAGTCTGAGCTACATAGTAAGTTCAAGGCCAACCTAAATTAACACAGTGAGACCCCATCTCAAAACAACAAGCAAAGTAATTAATTAAAAAATATTGCCAAATAGTACTAAAATGTGTTCATCTTCACAAAAGGGTTAGGACAGAGTGGAATCTGAGGCAGAGCAGATACTCAGTCCTGGTATTTCAGGATTCTTTGCAAATATGACAAGCGCCCCAGAGGCCTGTCGGAGCCTTGCTGGGTCCTAAGGCACACCTCCTGACTGCCTTTTGGTTTCCTTATATTTCTCTAGGGCAAACCTGTGGTGTTTTTCTCTCTTAGCAACATAAAGTGAGCTGTTTCTTTTGGTTTTTGGCAACTATCCTAGAAAAAGATTTCCTTCACACAACCCTAGACTATGTATGGAAGGGAGGTGAGGTGATAATTCTTTTTTTCAGAATGATGGCTATATTAAGCTTTTTTAGATTGTCTCCTGGGGAAGGACCCTAGAACACACAAGGAAGATTTATCTGGCGAAGGACCCCATCTTCCTGATTGACAGGATTATAAACTCAGCAACTTAGAATATGTGTCTGGAATTGCATGGTGTCCTACCATATGGCCTTAAATTGTTTTTCACTTGTTATGCAACTGTTAAGAAAAAATTTAATAGCATATCAGGTATTCCTGTAGTAAAATCATTTCTAAGTGGAGAATAGCATTGGTCACTTGGTGACCATGTGAAGAATGCATGCAACTTTGTGCTAGTAAAATCAGTCCTATTTGTTGGCAGTAGCCCAGTACCGTAAAGAGTTACTAGAATTCATGTCCTGTTGATTTCTGCGTAGATTGCAGAGTGGGATGAACCTTCAGATATGCTTTGTCAATGACAGTGGCAGTGATAAGGACAGCGATGCTGATGACAGTAAGACTGAAACCAGCTTGGACACTCCCTTGTCTCCCATGGTGAGTCCAGACTCCTCCTGGCTGAAGCACTTGTGCATCTTTCTGGGCATTGGGCTTCTTCCATGTTATGAATCAAGAGCACACTTTCCAAATGATCAAAAACTAAAGTCTCTTGGAATCCTGTATTCTAAAAGCTGACAAGAGTTGCAAAATCAAAAGTTGTAATGCAGTAAAGGCCTTATGATGACTAAATGAGTCCTTTCATAAACTATAAGCAATATAAAATATGATTTAAAATTATAAGAAAATAGCTAAGAATCAGTTTGGGCTTAGAGATCTGAGTTGATTTCTTTACTGCATATTGCAGAAGTCGGCTGAGTACTGATGAACCCGTACTGCTGCTGGGTGTGCTTCCTTCTGAATTCTGTCCTTTGCCTTTTTTACCAAAGACCACCAAGTACGAAATCCGGTGGTCACCAAGTCCAGTGCAGTGTCAGAACATCACTGGTTCTCTGAGCTCCTAGCTCCTCAGAGCACAAACGTGATGCCTTGGCTCTAGGATAATATGTTATTAGTATTTTCCCTATTATTAATTATACTGCTCCTTTTACTGAAAATAGACTTTTCATGTTACTTGAGATTAGTGTGCAGCCACTCTAGCAGTGACGGGGGTGACTGAGGGAACTTCCACTTTCTCTGAGAGCCATCCCAGGGAACACTGTTGCCCAACATTGATCAGATGTCAGCCAGTGTGAAAAGCTTAGGCTACTCTTTCTTCCTCTGCAGAGCAAACAGAGTTCTTCCTATTCTGATAGAGACACCACTGAAGAAGAGTCGGAATCCTTGGACGACATGGACTTCCTCACTAGGCAAAAGAAACTTCAAGCCGAAGCCAAGATGGCTCTGGCCATGGCCAAACCAATGGCCAAGATGCAAGTAGAAGTAGAAAAACAGAACAGGAAAAAGTCGCCCGTCGCTGATCTTGTAAGCAGCCAAGTTGAAATGAGGGCTTGGTGGCTGTGAATAGTTGACATCCTCTCCCGAGATTGTGCAGACTTGGGTTTCTCCAAGGCAGCACTGTCATTAAAAAATAATTGTTTCTTTTTCCTTTCTGTTGTCATGCTGAAAGATATGTATGTAAGCAACCCATTTCTTTCACAAAAATAAATTGTCCTCTTGATTCAGTCCACTACTTTTCTAAGAGACAATATTGGCTGTCATAAGAATATTTAAATTCCTTTTAAGAAATTTTGATGCTGGCAGATCTCACTGTTGTGATAATTTGTATTCCTACATTTCAAGGAAGGCAATGTAGCCCTTGAGCTTCGGTGTTATATAACTTTGCCTCTGTGTGTTCTAGGCAAGGGGCATAAGTCTATAAAGTTTTCAGACTGTAAAATGAATATAACATCAACATGCAGATTGATTATGAGGATTCAGTGAGACAGAACCTTCAAAGCACGTGGTGCTTGTAGCATGTTTTTTTTTTTTTTTTTTTTTTTTTTTGGCTTTTTGAGACAGGGTCTCACTGTGCAGTTGAGGCTGGCTTTGAGCTCACTTTTGTAGCCCAGGCTGGTCTCGAACTCGCAACGATCCTCCTGCCTCAGCCTCCCAAGTGCTGGGATTACAGGCGTGAGCCACCACGCCCGGCACCTGTAGCATGGTTTAAATTAAATAGCTGATATTACTAATTTCATCTTTTTATTGATAATTATTTCTTGTTAATTCATTTGTGTTAAAAGACGGATAAGAAAGCTTTTGATGCTGGTTATGCAGCATTTTGAAGCAGGCGCTATGTTAGGCAGTTAGGTTCACTGGATAGGAACTGCAGTGGGGAGGTCAGAGACCAGTGAGCCTTTTACCCACAAAGCCTTAACGGAGGGGAGTGAGCGAGGGTGGATCCACGAGGGAGACTGGGCTTTACACTTCAGAACTGGCTATGTGCAGCTCTGCTGACATCTCTGTCCCTCCCCCCTTCTTCAGCTCCCACATATGCCTCATATAAGTGAATGCTTGATGAAAAGAAGTTTAAAACCCACCGACTTGAGAGACATGACCATTGGGCAGCTACAGGTGATAGTCAACGATCTCCACTCACAGATCGAAAGTAAGTGGAGGCGCACTGCGAAATGGGTGTAAGACGTAAGGCGTGACAGGACAGCACTGCGTCCATGATTCAGTCCTTGTATGATTTGTTCACTGGGCTCTTCTGTGCGTTTTCAAAAAAAAAAGAAAAGAGTCACTTTTTAAAAATTATTTAGTTGTGTTTGTAATAACTAAAAATGTGAGAAGTTTTATTTTTTAAGGTTCACCATGGATACAACCCCTTTTTATTTGGCGTAAATCCTCTGTGCATGCATTTAACTCAGAACACCTGCTCCAGAGCACAGCTCAGCAGCCACAGGTCACTTGTTGTGAAAGTGTGCCTTCCACTTCATGAGACATGCACATGTTTTAGAAACCATCATCACGAATCGAATCAAATCATTCTTACTTTATGGAATTTGTAGAATGAAAGGGTGTGTTACCAGCAGATAAACATTACAGGATGACAAAGTAGAACCTTTTGGCCAGAATAAAGCAGGCCCTCTAACAGGAGGATCCAAAGGAGATGGTGAGGGAATCATCAGTGGCATTCGATGGTGGCCACTGGTCTAATAGAATGTCATGGCGTGACCTGCTGAAAGAGTACTATCCTCAGGCCAGCAGGATAGCTCAGCAGTCCAAGCATCTGCCTGGCAAGCACAAGGACCTGGGCTTGATCCCCTGCACTGCATGCTGCGCCAGCCCTGAAACCCCAGGCACACAGTGCCAGCCATTGAAACCAGGCATGGTGGCACAGGGCCATAATCCCAGTCCTGGAGAGGCTGAGACAGGAGGATCACTATAAGTCTGAGCTACATAGCAAGCCCCTGCACCAAAATAAATGAGTAGAAAAAAGACAGTGAGAGACCACCCTCACCAAGACATAGTGGTCAGATGGATGAATTCACAATCTCGCCAGCCTCTGGAATCTGTGGTTCTATAAACCCCATGGGACTTACAGATTAAAAGGAATCCAAGAGAGAAACCAGCCAAGCAGCATTCAAGCACTTATCAACCAAGCAGAAAAATTTGAATAATAACTGAACAAGCATTCAGTTATTGAAAATTAATTTTTATTTTATATATTATAAAGGTAGCTGTGGCCATCTGCATTTGTTTTTAAAGCCCCTGTCTTTTCAGAGCTACCTGCTGAGGCTTTCATAGATGAAAGAATGTAGCATCTCGAATAGCTTTAAAGTAGTCCCATAGGAGCAGAGAAAAAGTATAAGATTGGACCTGACTTGAGTGTCCTTGCACCTGGGTAGAGGTGCAGGGATTTATTAGCTAGCCTCACTGCTACTGTATTAGAAAACATATTTCTGTGTACCAAGGGCTCAGCTCTGCAGGCACTATGCTGAGTGGTAGGTCTAAAAAGCTGCCCCAACAGCACAGTGGGATAAATGAGATGTTTCACTAGTTCTAAAAAAAAAAAAACATTTACGGAGTGCATGTTGGTAAATTCAGTAGTATTTTAAAGTCAAAAGAAATATGCAAGATTTTAATGAAGAAACCATACATTTATAGGATTTTTAAAAGCTATATATTCTAGAACTGCATTTAATTGCAGCTGGAGAGACTATACGTTTAGGGGGCACTGTACCAGAGAAGGGGAGACCTGCCCATTATCCGAGCCTTTCACCAGTAGATCTGTTTGCTTCCTACTACCTCTGAAGACAGATGATTAGGATGCCATGGCAGGGACTTCACACTCAGTGGCTCACAGGCCCCCAGGCTGGCTGCAGACTGACAAAATGTGTGGAATCTCTCACGGGTACAGATTGGATTCATCACACAGTTACCAGATAGAGTCTTTCAGCCTTGGCCTGAAGATCAGGAGAAGAATGCTGGGGATCCACAGCGCCCTCGCAAGCTGCATGTTGCTCCCGGAATAGACGGTGCAATAAGACGACTGTGTTGGGAAGAAGATGTAGTCAAGGTGCTTGGATGAGAAAAAGCACACGCTCCTCAAGTTCCTAAGAACATCCCTCCAGTACGTGCACACCTGAAGGTGGCTAAGCATCTAGTAGGAATCCAGGCCTGCCGCTGTCGCAAGGACTTCCCACAGGTGAGACACGGCTGCCACGTGCCTCAGGAGTACCGAGAGTCAGCAGTGCAGTGGCGCCTGAAGCCTGTGGACGCCTGTAAGCCCAGGACGCAGGGGGCTGAGGCAGAAGAACCCTTGCAAGCTCAAGGACAGACTCTGGCTACACGGTTTGAGACCATCCTAAATACAGAGTAAGACCTTGACTGAAAATAACCCCTCTGGAGCAGGAAATAAGTCCTGATGCCATAGAGCTTCGTATTTTAAAAAATGCAAATTGTATTTAAAGTTGTTGGGAAGCTGGGCATGGTGATGCAAGCCTATAATCCCAGCACTCAGAGGCTGAGGCAGGAGGATTGCTGTGAGTTTGAGGCCAGCCTGCACTACATAGTGATACCCTGTCTCAAAATGAAAGTAAAGTTGGTGAGAAAATGTTTTCATTAAATATGTTTTCAATCTCAGTCATATTTACTGACTAAACCTACAGAGAAAAAAGAAAACTTCAGCTGAAGATCAATTCCTAGAATTGATATTCATTCCAAGACTGAAAAGCCTTTCCCAATCTTTTACTACTGAAACATCTTCTTTAGCTCTTAAATAAAATAATAAAATTGCAATCTAGACCTTTGTGATAGTTGATGAGATTTTATACACTGCCATATGATTTTTTTCTTTCTTTTTCTTTAATGTATTTAGTACACAGTCTACAATGTCTCACTACACAGATCAGACTTGTAATGATCGTCCTGTGTTCAGCCTCCCAAGTGCTGGCATTACAGGCACGCTACCAACCAGTCTTAATCACTGCCTCAGTGCACCCTGTGCCCTGGGGGTATGGCAGGCATGGCCTGTAGGGGATTGAACCCTGGCCCCTGAGTCTGCCTAAGCAGGGGCTTTGATCCGCTGAGCTATCTGGTCGACCTAATATGATTTTTTTTTCATTATTTTTAAAATTCAAAACTACTCTGAACTAAAGGACGATAAGCAGACCATGGAAGCCAGAATCTCTGCAAGAGTGGGAGGGAGAGATTCCAAGGACCCTAGCCTTTCTCTCCGTTCTCTGCCCAGATCTCACACTGCTGAGTGCTATGTTTGTTCCTGGCTGTGTAGGAGCACAGGCCCCTTTGCTTTTTCATAGTTTTCATGGAGACAAGTTAGCTAGCTCAGTGCATGGATTTAGGTGGAACTAGAAGTGTTTCTATCTAAATATGTATATTTTATTCCCAGTAGAAGTGTAAGGAATATTTTGCTTGACATCCTATTTTCCAGATACTTTAGACATTGTTTCTCCAGGTTTTGCACATATAATTATTCAAGAAATCTGATTTTCCAGTATTTCCACACATACTTTTCCTTAGAACCACATCCTGGGGCCAGGCAAAGGCTCTGTGCAGGCCTGGCAGGCCACCTCTCCAGCTGGGTGTTTGAGGTAGCACTGTCAGGTGCTGAGAGGGTCCCCTGGTAGTCAGCATGGCAAGGAGCAGCCTACAAATGAAGGACAGAAAACTGATCATTCACATGTCTTCGAGACAAATTCTACTTTTTCTAACAACCTAATTCCTGGCAACTAACAGGTTCTTTTTCTACTTGACATAAACGTAATTGAATATATGGGTTGAGCATTCTCCTGCATCTAAAATTTCCCATGCTTTGAAATGTTCAGAAAGTTTAAAATTTTGGAACATTTGGGGTTTGGGGTTTGGGGGTAATGTCCATTTGAATATTCCAAAACACTAAGCAAAACCTGAAACGTTTCCGGTTGCGAGTGTTGTCAGTACAGGATATGCAATCTATCCTTCTTACCCCTCCCTTTCTTCCATAGTAAACCAATCATGTTTCTCCAGCTGCTGGCTTGTTACAAGCTTTGGAGAAGCTAAAATGAAAAGTGTACAGTTTGGCGACCATGTCTGTACTATGATGTCTAGCTCTTGACATGTGCATATGTGTCCAGATACAGAGAAGTGGTCAACACGGTTATGAGCTGTAACTTGGCTGCTGTTTTGTTTTTAAGCACTCCTTTCTTTGCCCCAGGCTTGAACGAAGAGTTGGTCCAGCTGCTTCTCATCCGGGATGAGCTGCACACAGAGCAGGACGCCATGCTGGTAGACATTGAGGACTTGACCAGGTCAGTCTGGCTTTGCTTTCCAAAGGAGGAAAGAAGCCCCAGGTGGTCTGAAGTTGACAATGAGGGCAAGAATTAGCTCAAGAGCACCGCGTCCTCCACTTCCATGTGCAGCTGTCCTGGAGTGAAGAGTGGAGAAGAGAGCAGGCAGGCTGAACACCGCCTGGGGAAGTGCATTGCTTCGAACAGCCCTCTTACCCTATAGTAAAGTGTCAGTGCTTAGAGCCTTCACATTTTCACCAACATCAAGGAGGCAATTCTGGCCTAGGGGGACAGTCCCAACAGCGTTGGCCCTAAGCCTCTGCACAGTGGCGTGTCACCAGCTCACCAGCTGCAGTGTACTGGAGCCGCAGAGAGCACTGGCTGTTACATGACCTAGCTCTTGATCATCTCTGCCACGTCCAGAAGGCAGGGAACCTGACAGCTATCTTTCCACAGCCCCAGTGCTACCACATTGTCCTCACTGTGGGGAAGTCCAGGGCTTGAGTTTCTAGCTGGGCTCTCAACCAACTGCCTCTCCATAAAGGTAACAAATGTGCCCTTCCCGAGGGATGTGAAAGTAGGCCAGTGATGGAGAACTTTGTAGAAACTGAATGCCCAACTGTAACCCAAAACCTATTTATTTATTGTTAAGCACCAGCACTGCAATTACACCTGAATGCTGAGGTCTTAGTTTAGAAAAAACACCTCATATACTTGGCTCATATGTGGACAGTGGGGGCTCTGCTTGCCCGCTATAGTGTGCAGGCCTACCTCTCGAGTAGACTAATGCTGGTCAAGATCTCCCATTTCTTAGCACTTTCCTTATAGAAAGCATGTCATATATGATATATTGTGGGTACGCCATGTATATGTATGTAAAGTACCTTAAATACTGTAAACATTGCGATCATTTCAAGTTCAGTGTGACACCTTTTCTGAGACAGTCCATATGAAGTCTTTAAGCCAGGAGAGAACAGCTGATATTACTGTCTAAAATGTATTCAGAGAGCTAAAGGCTCCCAAGAAAGAACGCTGCTTGAAATAACATAAGGAATTAACCCAGAGCCATCCCATAGAAGTGTATAAACATATGTAGTACTATTGCTCTAGCTCCTACCGTAAGATCCCATCCCAGTAAGGCTACATAAAATAATTTTATAATGATGTAGAGTTTACTGTAAAGTTTTGGTAGTAAAATAAGTGCTGCAAGCATGTGTAAGATCATTTTTAGGAAATACGGGCTGCACTGTTCATCGTGTGCTTTAAATATCATCTGGTCTGCCCCTCACTTAAAAGCAGTAGGGATTTTCATACTCCTGAGTGTACTCACCTGAATCTGAAATCCCAAGTAGCTCCCAAATAGTATTATTGCCACCTAGAGTCATATGAAGGCACTGCACCAACAACTGCAGAACAGACCCTTTTTGTTACTGTGAGAACTTGTGTGTAAGTATTGAGATTGTGGGAAGTCAGATGTGAAACACATCCAGGACCTACATTTTTTGATGAGCTTGGACATGCTGAGGGTCGTGTGGCCATAGACAAGGATCTCCATTCTCTAAAAAGCCTCTGAAGTCTTCCACAAGTTCTGATTTTCTGGGACAGCAAGAGACCTCCCCTCCACCTCCACACATTGCTGTCAGTCCTTCCTACAGAGGCACTGTGGGGATTCACTCCACCTTGTGGAGCATCTGTGTCTTCATACTTTTCATAGGATGTGATCATGGAAGCGGGGCAGGGTAAAAGGAGAGGAGTCACCAATTAAGTGACACTGATAGAGCCCTTGAAATTAGAGCAGTCCTGCAATGGGTGGGCACGCAGTGTCCTTCACAGCCATCCACGTGTAGGGCAGAAGCTATGTGTCTATTCCCAGCTGCAGAAAAGTCACTTCACTTCCAGGGAACACCTGCTAAGGACCACTGACTCAGTGTCCTGGAGCAGCATACGATCTCAGGTGGATGAGAGTATGGCTGGGGAGCTGAGGAGGAAATTTTTTTCCACATTTCCTTCACCTGTCACACTACTGCCCTTTTGGATGTCACTTCATACAGTGATTCTCAATTTGGGGGTTTTATAAACCACTGATGTGTGGGTCTGCTCTGAGATGCTGACTTTAGTATTGTGTGGGGTGGCCTGAGTATCAGGATTTTCTTAAGCTCACAAGTGGCTCATAGCATACACAGCACAATTTGAGAACAATTATTTATGGAGAAGCCCTCCCTGTCCCCAGACACTTGGCTTTTTTAATAGTCATGGTTCTTTTGTGATGGATTGTCACCTTTACCTAAGTTATGGCAATAGTTCTGACCTGGCAGAGGCCCCTGGGAATTTGCCCCAAGTCATTCCTTACTGTCATGATCCCAGTATACATGCAGCCACATGGTAGGGTGTCCAGTCATATGACCTAGATCCTGATTACCACCACTGTGTGTACACCCATCCCATCTGTCACAGGTGGAGCATATTTACACTGCTATGTTGTCATCCCCATACCCCAATAAACATCCTGCCTTGAGCAGGGATGACTTCATTTCACTTAGAGCTGTATTTCCAGAGCCTAATGCAGGACCTGTGGAACATACAGTAGGTTCCCAGCAATGATTGCTTATAAAAAAATGTCTTGGTGCATTATGGGTGAAGCAAATCTTTAAAAATACTTTAATGTGATTTATCAGTGAAAAACCTTTTAAGGGCTTAAAATTTTTGCCTTGCTTTCTTTCAAATGTTGATGATGTTCACCTTTGGATGTATGTCTCAAAAGAGCATCCAACTTTCACTGTGTTTCAGAGCTGTCCACTGTCTGCTTTTCTGTCTTTCTCAGAAGCCCCTCAATGTATAACTCTGAATATGTGCACATGGGTATAAAGTAAAGCAACTACTGTAAGAACTACAATTAAATTATCTAAAGTGGAAACTTAGCTCACTGAGTATTAAAATACTTCTTGAGTTGAATTTAAGAGACATGAGCTAACTTTAAGAGAACGATCATAGTTCTTTCATAAACATAGTCAGAACCATAGGACAGTCAGCTACAAAAGATGATCTTTTCAAGGAATGGAGCAGTGATGGTATCTTTCCCCTGAGCTCCTTTATTGTTATGTGAGTGTCGCCATTTATTTGTGGGCTGTTGGATGTGGCAAGGATGGTTCTCTCACTTCCCTATTTCTCAAAGTATCTGTGGTTTGTGTGCACCATAGATATGGGACATTCTGCATAAAAACCAATGAACTCAATTTGACGTAATTGACGACCGAAATCCAAGCAGCACACATAAACTGTTCCTAAAAACCCTTGCATATGACTGGAAACCACAACCTTGGGTCTTTTTCTCTTGCTGAATGTACATTTCCTAAAACCATCCCTTAAATCTACTGTTCCTTGGAGCCTTTTGCTCACTGAGAAGTGTCCATTCAAGTGGTAGGAATAGCTTGGCCGTTTCACTCCCTCTGCCTTCATGGCTTAGCGACTAGCTTGACCTAACTTTGGGCTCAAGGGTTCTAATAGAGCTTGATAAATAGCAAGAGTCATCTACCCCTCTGTGAGGCCTCGTGTTTGTTAGGTATTAGCTTTTCTACAAGCAAATTAGATTTTTTGCTCTAGATTTCTGGGGTCTGGTCTGGTCTGGTCTTGTCTTTTGGCTCCAGATGTCTATGAAAAGTTTTCATTAATACCTGCATTTGTCTGCACAGTTGTTATTCAGTTATACTCAATTACAACACCTTTTTTGGACTCCTTGTTTAACATGTATTTTCTATCTCCTATTTCTTTATTTGTTGTTTGCTGCTTTTTTGTCTCTCCTCACTGGAGCACATTCCCAACAAAAACGGAGACCTCACTGTCTTACTCACCAGCAGATCCCCAGCATGGGGTGCCTTGCCTGGCATGAAGAAGGCACATTTGAAGTATTTATGAAGTGAAGCATCCCAGATATTTGCCTCTTTGCACTTCTAAGCACAGCATGTATGTTCTGCACAGTAATAACATCTGTAGGTATTGAGTTAATGCAGTGATCAGTTTGCATAAGGTCCTGCCTTTTGATTCCCCTACGTTTCACTCGGAGTAACTTTAAGCCCAACTCTGGAACATGTTTTAGCTGTTGATTGATATGGTGTGGATCTTTCTTTTTTAAACTAAATAACTATTCTATTAATTTTGCAGACACGCTGAAAGTCAGCAAAAGCACATGGCAGAGAAGATGCCTGCAAAGTAAGAAGAAGCCATCCAACCAGAGGACAAGCTAGAATTTATTTTGCTTCTGTGGTTGTAAAAATGCTGTTGCTAAAAGGTGGCGCAGAAACAAATAAATATCAGTGTTAGTCATTGATAATGTCTGAAGCTTAATGTCCAGTGATTGGCCTTTGCTTCTTAATTTATTTTAATTTTTTACTTGTGCCACTTACTATCAGGCATTTTATTAATAAGATGTTGTTACAAAAAATGTACAGTACTTACACCATCACAAATCGTGGTAAAGCAAAGAGGGTAGTTTTAACTTTATTTTTATTTCTTTAGAGATTTTAAGTTGGGACAGTATTTACCATTGACTACTTCCATTCTTCACTGTAGTTTTAAAGAACTGTAAATGACGGTGCTATACAAGTCAAAAATACATGCCTGCCTCGTAGTGAAGTTGTAGCTCTCCATACTGTGTATATTTTAATCAGTTTTCAACATTTTGTGAATGTTGACTATCTGAAGTTCATTTTTAGACGTGCTATTAACATTCTGTTGGATTCGGAGGGTTCCTTGGAAGTTTTATGTATAAATAATGTAAAATAAAAATTAAAACTTTGTTTCATATGATATGTCTTTTTGCTCAGCAGCAGAAACTGGTTATTTCTTACTCGTCGCTCCTTCACAACAAAATTCCCTATCAAGAAGCTTTTGTTGGTGAAAAAATACAGTTGCTGCAAAGGGCAAGCCTGGCAGCAAATTATCAGGAAGATTGTGAGAAAGTAGGAACAAGTAGGCACAAGTTAGGGCAAAGTTCAGTAACTTCAGAGGGAGCGCTTCTGCTGTTGCTTACAGTTATCTGGAGCGTTAGCACTCTACTCCTTAACAGCTTCTGGTCTTGTTACAGCCTGGTGTTGCATCAAACTCCATTGCCCAAATTCATCACATGAACAGATGGTGCTGGTGTTTACCCTTTCCCAAAGCCAGTTACTATTTTTACAAAGTTCAACCACTTATATACTCAAGGTCTAAAGTAGATTACAGACTATTCTAATAAGTAGAATTTCAGAAAATAGATTTAAATAGCTAATGTCCTTGAAAGGGTTTGTGAGCCATAACCTAAGGGCCAGATGGGCAATTGAGCATTCCAAAACCACTTCCAGACCATGTGGTGGCCTGTGAGGTGTGTGATATAATCTGAAGTTGGGATTTGAGAAATCTACCTCTAGTCTTCTTTCTCAAAAGTGTTCAGCTCAGCATTCTGGGTAATAAAAAGGGGTGTCAGTTTTTATACAGTCCTCTGTTTAGCAAAATGGATAATCTTAAATTGTAACACTAATCACTTTGTGTTGAAGGAGAAAATGCACACACACACACACACACACACACATACACACACACACACACACACACACAGGTAGTTCACCTACTCAATTTTTTTTTTTTTAAAGTTCTTATTTTATTTTACTTTTTTGTTTGTTTATTTATTTCTATGGCCGGCTCAGCCTGCCCTGAGGGCAGGGCTGGCGCAGCATGTGGTGCCGGGGATCGAACAGTGGTCCCTCCAGCCGCCTGCAGGCGCTTTAGACCACTGAGCCATCCTGCCAGGCCCTACTCAATTTTTTTTAGTTGCCCTGGTAACAGTCCCTGTTCCAGATCCAAATGCTCCTATCTTACAGTTGGTCCCTGTGACACAAAGCTGGTCACTGTGATTCACATTGTATAAACCAACTCCCAATGGACAAGCCATTCTGTCTCTGTACTTCCTGCTTGCCTATCCAATAGAGGCCCTAGTCCACCAGAGATCAGGGCCTAATATTCTAGGAATGATCCTGATCAGTGCCCTCACCATGAATAATTCTGCCTCCAAATTCTAGATGTCCTTGGGGTGTTTCTACTTTGCATATGGTGTGTTAGCCAGGAAAACTGACTACTGACCCCTTTGGTCACTGGTTATGACTACCACAGATAGAGCAGGGACCTCTCCCCATCCCAACAGGAAGGCATACACTCCAAATTTCTGGAGTCCCCTCAGATCTAGAGGATTCCTGGGGCTCCCCACTTGAGTGACTCACATCAGACCCCAAAGGGAAGATGATGGAGTCTGTCTGTCTCTCTGCCTTCCTTCCTAGTTCCAGTATAACCCCCAGGGGCAGCCAGCTAGTCCTGCTTAATTCAAGTAGAAGATCCTGGTTTACTCTTAATAAAGGTATACCTCAAGGGAAGAGGCTTGGAATGATTGCCCTCTGATCCTGTGCTGAATGAATATGTGAGTGCGTGAATTGCCCAACATAAGCAATAGGTAGCTCCTTCTATGCACCAAGACTGGAAGCACCAGTCTCAATGGCTGATTGGGCCCTCACCTGCAGTCCTGTGGTAATCAGTGTATACCAAAGGCTTTGAATATCCTCCTTGGCTAAGTTGCACCTACATTCCTGTGGGGCATGGCCAGGTGGGAGTCTGAATGTGCTTTCTTTGACAGAGACCCACCATTTGTTGTGTCATTGCTCAACAGTACACAATCAATAGGAACTAATTAACTCACAACCCCTGACTGCAGGAAAAGGGGCTTTGGCAGAGTTAAAAATCAAACCACTCTCCGCATCACAAAGAAAAAAAGGAAAGAGGTCCATTCTTCCTGAAACTCTTCCCCGGCACCCTTGCCTGCTGCAGTTGCTGCCAACACCTATAGTTTCATCTCCACTTCCAACTCATCTGCTTCCAGCTGATTGGACCAACTCTAGTTCCTTATTTGCATTTGGCTACACATCTACCCTGGTCAGATGGTGTCATCCAATGCCTACCTGAGATGACTGCCAGCAATTCCTTCTGAATTCCACATTTTGACTGAGAAAAATTGGGCTGTCATCCCTGACAAATGAGTTGCACCCTGTTGGGCCTAAATGGATAGGTCAGACCATGGCCTATCAACTCTGATACCCAAGAGCCCATAGTCACTACAAATGTGTGACTTCCCTGTTGACAGTGGAGCAGAACTCTCTGTATTCAGAAATTTCCTCCATCAAAAAGTTACCATCTCTGGGTCAACTGGAACTCTTGCCTCTCACCTTTCTGCCAGGCCCAGACTTGCAACCTAGGAGGATATCTTCACACCAAAACAATTGACCTCACCCTTGTTTAACCCTGCACATTCAACTTTGACTGTTCCCTGAGAGAAAAAAAAAAAAAAAAAAAAAAAAAATTATGCCTGTATCAGCCTGAGACAAGTAACTGGAGTTCTGAAAGTGCACCTCCCAGATGTATAAAAACTCACTTCTAGGGCCAGGAAAATGGCTCAGTCTAAAGCATTTGCTTAGGAAAACTAAGGCAACTGCAAGAACGCTGTTCAATCCCCAGCACCACATGCTGTGCTAGCTCTGGCCCCAGAGCAGGCTGAGCTGGCCATCATAAAAAAAAAAAAAAAATAGTTAAAAAAAAAAACCTCACCTCTAGGCCTAGACGTTAACCATGCCACCCCACCACAACCCACATTGGTATCATAAGTCACAGAAAGTTCAAACAGGCATCCAACCACACATCAGCCTGAAAAACCGTTAATCATCTTAAGCAAGAACTTTGCTGTCAACAAGGCAGAAAAGATCCTTCCTCTGCTTTCAAGTTGCTCCCATAAGCCCCTTTGACTGAGATAAAGGACCAACCATTTCACTTGGACTCAATTGTAGAAGATAATCTCCAACCTATGTCCTGCAAGACAAAAAGCCATCTTAGTCATCAAAACACACAAGGCCATCTGAGAGGCTCTCAGATTCAGCCCAAGCCAGAAAAGATTTATCCTGTTCTGCCTCAGGACCCGAAGTCCAACCTGTTTCCTTATCAAATTCATCAACTCCCAGCTACCCAACCAGCTGTGATGCCACTATCACCAGCTGTCTCGTGCACCACAGCCTCCTGCTAATACTGAAGAACACTGCTGGATTTTAGATGGAGCCCAAGCCTGGTTATAATTGAAAGTCTCTGGCACTGTGGTTGATTCTGACACTTATGTGAATAATGTACTTCCCAGAGTATATCCAGCCTGGAACTGTAATGCAACAGAAGGCCATGAAGCCTTAGTTCAGTAGTGCACTGATGTCCTGGCAGACCTCAAAGAGAGGCAAGAAGTCAGTAAATATCCAAAGTAACCAAAGTTGCCGGGCGTGGTGGCTCACGCCTGTAATCCCAGCACTTGGGAGGCTGAGGCAGGAGGATTGGTGCGAGTTCGAGACCAGCCTGGGCTACAAAAGTGAGCTCAAAGCCAGCCTCAACTTCATAGCGAGACCCTGTCTCAAAAAGACAAAAAAAAAAAAAAAAAAAAAAAAACAACAAAGTAACCAAAGTTACCCACTGGAGTTCTTACTGAAAAGAAATTTTGCCAAAGCAGATACATGTTTGACAGTGTCCAGCAGATAGACACTTTATCAAACATGAAATCCTGCACATGCTTGAGCTCCCTGTGCCTCCCCTGAGATATGACCAGCCTCCCTCACCCTTCAGGCCACTGTCTGAGACTTGATATTGACTATTCAGTACCCCAGGAGGAAGAACTGTGCCAACATTGACTGAACTGCCTGATGGCTATAACCCTAAAAGTTTGGAAGATTCATTTCCATCAATATGGATGAAGGACTCACCCTAGGACTTGCTATCAGTCATGCTCCTTGGATGATGAAGCTCTGTTGCAAGGCTGCTCCCACCAGCATCAAACAGTACACTTCTCCGGCCTGTAAAGCCAGTTCAAGATCTCCAAGCTGCCAGTGCTGCCACAACTGACTTCTGTATACGTTGCCTCAGTCTTCTGCCACCTACGGCCTGCTGGTACACCTGCCTCACCCTAAGAATGCCCTCTTCTGCCTTCAGTTGGCACCTGCCAGCCAGCTTTTCTTCACAGCTGACCTGGATTCAATGTTCCAGAGGTTCAAAATTTTTTTGAGATGCCCTCACAGCTGACCTGACCAGGTTACAAGAATGATACTAAAGCTGTCTGCTGGAAAAACACTAAAGCTCTGCTACAATATATGGCAAAAACTCATTAAAAAAAAAAAAAAAACTTTCACAGATTTCTTAGAGCTGCTGGCTTCTATAAAATCTGAATCTTTGAGTTTACAAAGTGGTGACTGTCAGTCCCAGCACTATGGTTTCCTGTGCAAATACTTGGCCACTGTCCTGAACAAAAAGCTAACAAGCTCACCTTGGGCCAAGACCCGACTGTCCAGGTGCCACATGCTGAGCTGGACCTCACCTAGTACCAAGGACGACTTTGTAAAGATCCCCACCTGACTCTTGTGGTGATCAAACCACACAGCCCTGCCTCACACCTGTGCACAGAGCTCGGCCCAACAGGCCATGACTACCTGACACTGTCTGATAAGCTGTTCTTGAGTCAATCAGACTTAAAAGAGTAAATTCCCCTGAAAGATGCTGAATACACCCACCCTGTGTATCGATGAAAGTAGCTCTGTTAGGACAGGCTAGATATGTGACCACCTTACACAAAGCTATTTTGGCTGAAGCTCTGCTGTTGCTTACTGCTGCTGTTTGGAAACATCACCAATGGCCCAGAACCAGACCTGCCCCCACTGTGTGCTCTGCAAGCTAAAGCTGCTGCATTGGCCTGCTCAGGTTTCAGTGTCTGTTATGGACCCTAACCTCCTGCACTGTAGTAGACTTTCACCATTTAAAGATATATGGATAGAGCTTTTTTACAGTGGGTTTGCCACAAAAGCACAGATGTAGTAAAAGCCACCACTAAATTGAAGCCAGCATGGGAAAGCAAAAGACTCATGTTAATATCATCATCATCAGACATGTGAACCCTGGCAAGTCTACGACCACTGGCCATCTGATCTACAACTGCAATGGCATCAACAAAAACAAAATCATTGAAAATTTTCAGAAGGAGGAAAGGGTTCCTTTAAATATGCCTGGGTCTTGGACAAGATGAAAACTGAGCGTGAGCATGGTATCACCATTGACATCTCCTTGGGGAAATTTGAGACCGGTGAATATTATATGACCATCACTGATGCCCCTGAACACAAAGACTTCATCAAAACATAATTACAGGCCCATCTCATGGTGACTGTGCTATCCTGATTATTGCTTCTGGTGTTCGTGAATTCAAAGCTAGTATCTCAAAGAATGGGCAGACCCATGAGCATGCCCTGTAGCTTACATACTTGGTGCGAAACAATTAATTGCTGGTGTTAACAAAATATATTTCACTCACAGACCCAGAGAAATCACTCTTAAAATTTATTTGGAACCAAAAAAGACCCAGAATTGCAAAGACAATTCTGAGCAACAAAGGTAAAGCAGGAGGCATTACAATTCCTGATCTAAAGTTATATTACAAAGCTACAGTAATAAAATCAGCATGGTATTGGCAAAATAGACCTGAGGATCAATGGAATAGATTAGAAGATGCAGAAGTAAATACATACGCTCAGCCACGTTATTTTTGAAAAAGGGGCCAAACACGTTTACTGGAAGAAAGTTGGTCTCTTTAACAAATGATGCTGGAAAAACTGGCTCTCTACATGGCAAAAACTAAAACTTGACCCAAGACTATCACCATGCACTAAGCTAAAGTCGAAATGAATTAAAGATCTAAATATTAAAAGAGAAACATTACATCTCCTAGAAGAGAAAGTGGGAGAAAATCTTGAAGACATCAGGGTAGGCAAAAAATTCATGGACAAAAATCAAAATGCACATTTAACACTTGAAAGCATCAACAAACGGAACCTCTTCTGGCTAAGAAGTTTTTGCACATCAAAAGAAATTACCAACAGAGTGAAAAGACAACCCACAAATTTCGGAAAGATTTTAACTAGTAAGTATTTAGACAAAGGTCTTCTATCTAGAATTTATAAAGAACTAAAAATTATTAGGGTCCCAAAATTCAAAGACCCAATCCAGAACTTGGTGTCTGAGATGAACACACACTTCTCAGAGAAAGAAATTCAGCAAGCCTATAAATACATGAAGAAATGCTCCACATCGCTAGCCATTGGTGAAATGCAAATTAAAACAACACTTAGATATTATCTCACCCCAGAAACAATGGCTATCATAAAGAAATCAAGGAGCAACAAATGCTGGAGAGGCTGTGAAGAAAAAAGAACCCTTCTCCACTGCTGGTAGGAATGCAGATAGGTGCAACCATTATGGAAAGCGGTGTGGAGGCTCCTTAAAAATCTAGAACTGGAAATCCCATTTAACCCAGCTATGCCCCTACTGGGAATTTTCCCAGAACTAAAAACATCATAGCATAGTGATATCTATGCACTTATGTTTATGGCAGCCCAATTTGTAATAGCCAAATCTTAGAAACAACCAAAATGCACATCATTTGAAGAATGGTTGAAAAAGATGTGGTATTTTTATACAATGGAATATTACTCAACTATAAAGAATGATAAACTGGAAGACTTCATATATAAATGGATGTATTTTTTTTTTTTTTTTTTGTCTTTTTGAGACAGGGTCTCGTTATGCAGTTGAGGCTGGCCTTGAGTTCACTTCTGTAGCCCAGGCTGGTCTCGAACTCGCACTGATCCTCCTGCCTCAGCCTCCCGAGTGCTGGGATTACAGGCGTGTGCCACCACGCCCGGCTAAATGGATGTATATTGAACATATACTCATAAGTGAAATAAACCAGACCTACATTTGTAAATATCATATAGTCTCCCTGGTATAAGAAATCTAGGGACCTGCGGGATGGCTCAGTGGTCTAAAGCCCTTGCTTGGGAAAGCTTGGGCAGCTTCAGGGACCTCGGTTCGATCCCCGGCACCACATGCTGCGCCAGCCCTGCCCTCAGGGTGGGCTAAGCCGGCCATAAAAATGAGTGAATAAACAAAGGTTCTGAAACAAGAAAAAAAAAAAAAAAATTAAAAAAAAAAAAAAAAAAGAAATCTAAAGAAGAAATAAAAATAGAAAGCCATAACACAGCTGAATGGACATCAAAGACTAATAAAGCAACACTAAAACTACACTTGGATTGCATGTCATTCTGGACTTTCAGATGTGTATTGCTTCTAATGTAAACTCAGTTACTGCTATACTCTCTCAAGTAAATGGTTGGTTAACAAAACAAAAAGGTATTAATTGAGAATAGGAGACTAGGCAAAATGCCATAGGCTTGACAGGCTACAATTTTATATATCCTTAGATTTCTAAGTATCTAGGTAAAAATGTGTAACTGCTTTTATCACATTCTGTAGAGATTTATTAGAATATCAATGATTGAAGGAAAATACCAATGTCAAGCTAAGTCTAAGATGTTTGATATTCAGAAAGACAGTGATGTTAATCTCAATTACTTATGGTATAGAGTAATAGTATCACGAAGCTTCTCTGCTAGAGGGTTGAGAATGTAAGTTAACAGAACAAAAACTGGAGAAAAAGAAAAACTACCAGGATACCCATCATTTTGGCTCTAGCCCTTCAAGGTCAGTGAGACTCAGGACATGAGAGAACCTGTGCTATAACATCCTATAACTCAGTGGTTTCCCAAATTTTCTGATCAAGGAGATTATGGGACCTCAGAGGAAAGGGCTAAATGAAGTATAGTGTGTCTAGGAAGAATCACCTAGGGAGAAAACATTCTCTCAGGCTTTCACAGAGTGCAAACTGGTCAAGCAATGGATGTGCTTCATCCCGATGTCTGACACTGACAACAGTTCTACAAAGCACTGTATATGGTTTCAAAGTTAGTCCTGAGGAGATCTGACCTTGGAAAACACAAATGATGAAAGTTTTGTTATACAGGTCTTGCTTTAACTTGCCCTCGATCACCCAGCAGAAAAGCTTAATTATGAGGCAAAAATGCAGAGCTAGATTAGTATGGTAAGCTGTTGTTGCCTTCAACATTGCCAGTTTCAATTATGGAACATTGGACTATGTATACAAATACTTCCTCTTAATTCAAAGAGAAGAAAATTTTTCCTTTTTTTTTTTTTTTTTTTTTTTTTTTTTTTTTTTTTTTTTTTTTTTTTTTTTTTTTGGTGGCACCAGGGATTGAACTCAGGCCCTTGAGCTTGTGAGGCAAGCACTTACTCTACTGAGCTATCTCCCCAGCCCCTTTTCTTTCTTTCTTTACCAATATCGATTAGGAAATTTATCATGTCTGCACCCTGTGCTCTATATAACTATTATGAAGACAACAATATACAATGTGTCAATTATTGCGATTGTACTAACATGTTTTGAAACTCTCATATTGTTATCTCTTATTAAAAGTAATTTTAAAAAATCACATTTCAATAAAAATATGGATTCCACTGAGCCAACCTCCAGCCAGGAGATATGAGGAAATTGCTTAAAAAAAAAAGTCAGCACTTACATTAAGAAAATTGACTACAATCTTAACACTGTAGCTTTTGTGCCAATTTCTAGTGGGAATAGTGACAACATGTTGGAGCAAAGAGCTAACATACCTTGGTGCGCAGGATGGAAGGTCACCCATAAAGATGGCAATGCCAGGGGAACCCCCCTGCTTGAAGCTTTGGATTGCATCCTTGCACCCACTCACCTAACTCACAAGCCTTTGCAGCTGCCCCTCCAAGATGCCAACAAAGTTGGTGGTATTGGCACTGTCCCTGTGGGACAAGTGGAGATTGGTGTTCTCAAATCTGGCATGGTAGTCACCTTTGCTCCAGTCAATGTCACAACTGAAGTCTGTTGAAATACACCATGAAGCTTTGAGTGAAGCTCTTCCTGGGGACAGTGTGGGCTTCAGCGTCAGGAACGTGTCTGTCAAAGATGTTCGACATTGCAATGTTGCTGGTGACAGCAAAAATGATGCACCGATGGAAGTAGCTGGTTTTACTGCTTAGGTAATTATCCTGAACCATTCCAGCCAGTTTAGTGCTGTCTATGCCCCTGTCCTGGATTATCACACAGCTCACATTGCTTGCAAGTTTGCTGAGCTGAAAGAAAAGACTGATTGCCAGTCTGGTAAGAAACTGGAAGATGGGCCCAAGTTTTTGAAATCTGGTGATACTGCCATTGTCGACCTGGTTCCAGGCAAACCCATGTGTGTCGAGAGCTTCTCTGACTACCCCCCTGGGTCTTTCACTGTTCACAATATGAGACAGACAGTTGCTGTGGGTGTCACCAAAACTGTGGACAAGAAGGCTGCTGGATCCAGCCAGGTCACCAAGTCTGCCCAGAAAGCTCAGAAGGCTAAATGAATATTACCCCTAACACCTACCATCCCAGTCTTGATCAGAGGAGGCAGACCGGTCTCAAAACAGTTTCTCCCAATGGGCCATTTAATTTAATAGTGAAAGACTGGTTAACAATAAGGGAAGGAGAATGTTTTGTGGACCATTTTTTGAGGGGTGTGTGTGGCAGTTTTTAAATTATTAGTTTTTAAAATAAATACTTTTTAATGGAAATGACTGAAAATCTGTCACAGAATTTTGAGACCCCTTAAAACAAAGTTTAATGAGAAAAAAATAAAATAAAGATATATAGACAGATTTACAGAAATAAAACTATATAGCTTATGACCAGCTAAAGAGTCAGCTAAATCCGTAGACATCCCTGCACACACACACACACACAGCTCAGGTACTTACCAACTACCTCTACAAGCTTCATAAATCCAGCCTTTGTTCTCCTAAAAACTTTACCTGGACACTCTAAAGAGACACTGTAGGGGGCCAGGGAGATAGTTCAGTAGAATAAGCACTTGCCTGCCAAGTGCAGGGTCCTAGTACTGCAAATAGATAGATAGATGATAGATAGATAGATAGATAGATAGATAGATAGATAGATAGATAGATAGCCACTGCAGGCTGAAGCCTGAGGACATCATTCACAAGATTGATTCCTACCCACTCCCTTGATTTTGGGGCCTTTGCAGGCTGTTTATCCCAGTCCTTGCTTCCCTGCTCCTTGTTAGCTATGTTTTTGCCTTAAACTGTATGCATGATTGCCCCAAGAGAATAAAACAGTCAAACACTTGGCCAAGATTTGCTGTGTGTCCAAGACACATTGGACATGCTCTTAGTGAAGATGAACTCCCTCATTAGCTTGCCATAACAGTGTTACAAACACAGGTCTAAATGCCAGTTGGGCCTTGTCTCAGAAGATCTTATGTAATAAGCACAGCAAAGATTTTCTAAGGAAACAAAAGGAGGGAGAAATGTAACAGAAAATACATCCCACCACCCCCTGCACACCCCTCACAATATACTTCACTTTATTAGTTGCCTAGGTAACAGTTCCTGTTCAAGATCCAGTTTCTCCTGTCCTTTAGAAACAACTGGTCACTGTGATGCACATTGTCTAAACCAATCCTCAACTTAAAAACTTATATTATTCAAAATAAGCCCTAGGCCACCAGAATTCAGGACCTGATATTCCGAGAATGACCTAAATCAGTATCCATTAGTGTAAATAAGTCTGCCTCTAAATCCTGGTTGTCATTTCAGAGTTTTTGCTTGCCAGTCATTGTGAGTTTGTTACTGAGTTTAGAACACAGGACCTCATGCACCCTAGGCAAGTGTTCTGCCAGTAAGCCACATCTTCAATCCTCCTCTAAATTACTTTTGAACCTGGGTTGCCCAGCTGAGTTCAAATTTGCCATCCTGCTTCAGGCTCCTAATAGATCTGACCAGGGCTTGGGTGGTGAGAGCAATCTATCTATCTATCTATCTATCTATCTATCTATCTATCTATCTATCTATATCTATCTATCTATCTTCATCATCATTGTCTATTGCTTTGTTAGTATTCTTTTTTTAATTTGATGCATGTTTTGAGAACACAATGATCACATTCATGATGAGAGATTTGAACAGGAACTTAAGACACTTTTAATTCTTTTTTTTTTGTCCCCTTCCCGATTTACAAAGGTGTTTTATTTCTTCCTCTTTTTCTTCTCTTTCCCATTTACAAATCTCTATTTCCATTTTTTTCTTTTTAAAATTTAACACTATTTTCCCTTCCTTCCTTCCTTTTCCCTTCCTCTGTCTCTTATCACCCTTCCCATTCAAACAAGTTCTGCCTACTTTATAATATCTATCCTCCATTTTGCTCCTTACCTATACTTTAAGTTTCTCACACAAGAGAAATAATGTGATATTTAAACTTCATGTCTGATTTATATCATTTAAGATTATGATGTTGAGGTGCATCCATTCACCTAAAAGTGTCTGAAGTTCATCCTTAGTTATGGTAGAGTAGTATTCTATTATATGTAAATATCACATTTCCTTTATCCATGCATCTATTAATAGGCATATGGGCTGTTTCTAAGAATTAACTATTAAAAATGTATTGCTATAAACACAGGTGTATATGTCACTGTGCTACAATGACTTTTAACTCCTTCTGTTAGTTGTCTAGAAAAGGAATAGCTGGATCAAATGGAACCACTAGTTTTATTTTGTGGAAACTCTCCATACTGCTTTACATAGTAGTTGTAGTTGCCTCTTACCGAAAATAGAGAAGAATTCACACACACACACACACACACACACACACACACCCCTCCACCAGCATTTGCTATCGATTGATTTCTTGATAACAGCCATTCTTTCTGGGGTAAGATGGAATCTCAATGTTCTTTTAATTTGCATTTCTCAACTGCCAGCAATGTGAAGTAATGTGTGCTTGGCTATTCGTATTCATCTGAGAATTATCTGTTCATATCAGATGCCTATTTTGGGACTGGGTCTTTAAATGTGAGGTGCCTAACATTTTTATTGCTTTACATATTCTAGATATATGTCCTCTGAGGAATAACTGGCAAAAATTCAACCCGCTCTTCAGGTTGTTCATTTTGCTGATGGTTCCGTTTGCTATACAGCTTTTTAATTTGATATGATTCTATTTGTTGATTCTTTGTAATATTTGCTGTGATCAGGGTTTTGCTCATGAAGTCTTTACACCTTTACTTTAAAGAGTTTTATCTGTTTTGTCTCCCATTAGATTAAATGTTACTGTTTAACATTTAGATATTTGATCAACTTTGACTTTAGTTTACTACATGGGTAAAAGGTATAGGTCTATGTTCAGTCTTCAGTATGTGGAAAGCTGATTTGCCCAAACACACTTATAAGAGATTTTCTTCCTGTAGTGAAGGTGTTTGGGCCTTTATCAAAGATTTGTTAGCTTAGAGCGCCTAGAGTTGTTTCCACGTGCTTTTTTCTATTCCATTGATCCACAAGTCTATTTTTTTTCAATACCATGCTGTTTTAATCACTGTAGTTTTGTAGTATAACTTGAAATCAGAGATTATGATGCCCGTGCCTTGCTCTTGTTGCCCTGAAATGCTTTTGCTAGGTCTCTTCTGATTCCATATAAAGTTCAGAATTATTTTCTCTAGTTTTCCTGAGGAGTGCTATTGGTATTTTGGTTAAGATTGCATTAAATCCATATAACAGTTTTGTAAGTGTAGCCATTTTGTCTTTGGTTCTCCCTGTCCAAAAACAGGGGATGTTTTCCACTTTCTGATATCCTTTTGGATCTCATTTTTCAGAGTATTATAGTCTTCATTGTAGAGGGCTTTCACTTTCTTAGGTTAATGCTTAAGTATTCCATTCGGCTTGGTACTATTGTGAAAGTTGTTGCTTCCTTAATTTTTCTTTTGGTAAGTTTGTTACTGGTGTACAGGAACACTGATGACATGGTGCTCCACATAAAGACCCCCAAAACTCCAGCTGAAGACTTACACAATGAATAATAATATTTAGTACTATACCAGAATACAAAGTAAACACTCAAAAGTCATTCTATATTTTACCACTTTCTGAAATTTAACACATCCTTGTCAGTTTGTTTCTTACCCATTAATTATTAATTTACAAAGCAGAAATACTTAAAGTAAGCAATTAATAGTCACTTAACTTTAAGTGCTCTTCTTTCCTTTCAATATCAACATTAAAACATAGACCATAGTTTTATTCTTACCAAGTTTATTGGCACAATTTAGATACATATAATGATGACACTCATAGGGTAGTTGTCCCTGAGCGTGATATATGCTGATGCTTCTTTTCTCCCTAGTCCCCTCTCCTCTTCCATTTCTTTTCCACTCCTTATATATAAAGCTTTGCTTTGGGGCTGGACAGATAACTCATTAAAGCACCTGCTTAGGCAGACACAGGGACCGGGGTTTGATCCCAAGTGTGCTGTCCTGGCCCTGCCCATGGCGTGCACTGAGACAGAAACTGAGACTGGGCGTGGTGGTGTGTACCTCTAATCTCAGTGCTTGGGAGGCTGAAAACAGGAGGATCACTATGAGTTCAATCTGTGTAGTGAGACCCTGTAGATCCTGCACTAAATGCATTTTTTGAAAGTTTTGCTTTCATTTATCATTCTTGTATCATTTCGTTTTGGGGTGTTTGTTTGTTTGTTTGTTTGTTTGTTGTATTTTAGAGAAGAGTCTACCGTGTGTTCAGCATCTCACTACTAGATTGGACTCATAGTTATCCACCTGTTTACAGCCTCCCAAGAGCTGGGAGATGGCAAGCGCGTGCTACCACCCTGGTCTCAATTGCCATCTCAGTGTGCCCCTGGGAGCAGGGCCAGCACATTGCATCATTTATTTTCTTTTTTCTTCTTTCTTTTCCCCCTCCCCTTCCCTCCTTTCTGTTTCTTTTGAACAATTTCTTGTTTCACTGTAGTTTTTATACACTTTGGTCCTTATTTACATATTCAGTCTCTCAAACCAGAGAAACAATGTGGTGTTCACAAGTGGGTCTGATTTACTTCAGTTAAGATTATGCTCTCAAGATGCAACCGTTTACCTAGAATGTTTCAAGTTCATTCTTCCTTATGGCTGAGTAATGATCAACTATATTCTTCTATCCATTTCTTCAGGTGATGGGCATCTGTATTATTTCCAAGATTTAGCAATCATGAACTGTGCTGCTATAAACACAGGTGTGCATATAACACTGTAGCATAATGTTTATAATTTCTCTAAGAATATACCCAGAAGCAGGGTAGTTAGGTCAAATGAGACCTCTACTCCTAGCTTTTTAAGAAATCTCCACACTGACTTCTACAGTGATTGCCCCTGACCACAGTGAGAAGGAACAGTAGTGGAGAAATGGTTCCTTCTTCTCCGCAGCCTCTCCAGCATTGTGTATTAGTTGGTTTTGTGATAATAATTATTCTTTCTGGAGTGAGACAGAATCTCAGCACGGTTTTAATTTGCATTTCTTAAATAACCAGTAAGCCTGAACCTTTTTACTTACTTTTTTGCCATTTGTATTTCTTCCCTGTACAGTCATCTCAGCTGCCCAGTTCTGGGTTGGATTTTTAAATTTTGGGGAATCTAATTTTATTTCATTCTTTATGTGTTCTAGATATCAGTTCTTTGCCTTAGAGACAATTGACTAAAAGTTTTCTCACTCTGTTAGATGTATTTTCATTCCATTAATAATTTTTTTTTTGCTATACAAAAGCGTTTTAATAAATAAGATGAGTTTCTAGTTGTTGATTCTTTGTAGTATTTTCCATGTGATCAAGATTTTGTTCATGGAATCTTTGGCTACACCCATACCTTCAAGAGTTCTACCCATTTTATCTTCCAGCACATTTAGAGTTTGTTTTAATATTAAGATCTTTGATCGATTTCAATTTTATTTTTTATTTATTACTTTTAATAAGAAATAATGTATAACAATATGACAGTTTCAAAACTTCAATATTTGATACAATGGGTATTGTTGTCCTATTAGTTATGCAGAGCATAGGATGTAAATGTTATAATTTTTCAAATAATTATTGGTACAACAAAATTTCTTCTCACTGAACTAAGACAAAGTAGTTGTATACATAATCCAATATTCAATAATAGCAGTGGGTTATTAGTAGAACTGGCAATGTTGCAAGCTGTTGATTTAAGCCTTTTACGGCTCAGTATTCTAATCTAGCTTTACGTTTTATGTCTTGTGGTTAAACTTTTCTGCTGGGTGGTTAATCACTCAATTTTAGGTTAGTGTATGATGAAAGATTCATTTGGAACTGGAAAAAAAAACCAGAATAGCACACACACACACACAAATCTAGGCAACAAAGGTAAGGCAGGGAGTATCACAATACCTGACTTGAAATTATACTGAAAAGTTACTGTGATAAAAGCAACATCATACTGAAAAAAGAAAAAAAGACCTGATGATCAATGGAACAGATTAGAAGATATGGAAACAACTCAAAATACTCTCAGCCACTATCTTTGACAAAGAGGCTAAGCACATTCACTGGAAGAAAGCCTCTTAATTAAATGGTGTTGGAAATACTGGCTTTCCAATTTCAAAGACTAAAACTAAATATAGAATCTATTGTACACTCCTCTCTATGTTTATATAAACAGATAAATATGCATAGGTTTTGTGTTTCAATTTGTTTTTACAAAGGTGAGGTCATGAAAGACAAGGTGCTTTGTGACTTGCTGTGCCTGAGGACATCTCGCTCCTGAGAAAGTGCCAATCTGAGTCAGTTGTGTTTAGCAGTTATTAGTAATCCCATTTATGAGCATATTTCAGTCAATTATTCTTTTTTAAGATCCATATTAAGGTTCTTTCCAGATTCTGCCACTAAAATAATGATGCAGTAATCATGCTTATACTTAACATACACTTGTGCATTTCATTCTGTGATTACCGCATTTTTTTTCTTTAGCTGTTGCTTAGTAATGTGTTTAGATATCTCAGACTACAAAGAGCTAATTAAGGTGTGGAAGATCAGGAGAGATCAATGTAGAGAAGTTTGATTCTTTGAATCCAAACAGGACCCAACCCCAATGTCTAATAAACATGTAACTCATTTCCAACTGTTAACTTTCAGCTTCAGCGTCGCTAATTGATTAAACACTGTCTCTGTCTCTCTCTGTGTGTCTGTGTGTTTGTGTGTCGGTCTATCTGTCCCTCTCTCTTGCTCTCTCTATCTCTCTCTCTCTCTCTCTCTCTCGCTCTCGCTCTCTCACACACACACAAGCACACACCGCAGACTCCTCTGCCTCATAAATGCTCATGTTTATCTATTTCTGTTGGAAGGCAGAGGCACCCCTCAGATACATTTGCAGCCACAATGCCCTGTGCAGACCCAACTGTGCTCCCTTGAGGACTGGCTCATGAATGACTACTAGGACACACCCTTTTGCCATGTTATCTGGTTGTGCTCTCTCCTTCCTGATGTACAGTGCCACTCCTCTTGGCTGTGGAATGAGCCTCAAAAACTGATTTTCACTTAAATTTTGTCTCTGATTGTCAAATTTAATCCCCATGACCGACCTTTTTTTTTTTTTCTTAAGTCCTTCACTTCCACAGACATCTAAGATCTGGACATTTCCTTCCACTAAATTTGTCATCTGTGATAAGCAGCCCTATCGTAGATGATACCTGGCCATAGATTAAAATTTACGACTCTCCATCCACCATGTTCATGGTTATACAATTGGCACTAGGAAGTGGCTACACAGACAAGGATGCTTCTGACGTCCACCACACTTGCATGTCATGTAACCCTAGGACTGACTGCCATCAATGAAATGTCAGTGTCACGATGTGTCTGAACTCTGTCTAAGGCTTTGAAGAGGGGCGTGCCACAGGTTGTGCTCTTGGTAAAGCCACGGGATGAAAGGGATCAGAGTACCTAAGTCACTAGGTGGGGAGAGTTGCCTATTATCCAGTGAGATTTACTTCAGACTGTTACTGGAGTGAGAAATAAACCATGATAGCTCTTGAGCCCTTATGCTTTCTGATCTGTTTGCTACAACAGTTGGCATTATACTAACAAGTGCAAGTTATAGCAGGGCAGCCACAGTCCCTTAAAAAGAGCCCAGACCCAAAGCCCAGGTCTCTGAAGGTGAAGCCTGTGCTCTTAATTAGCATGCCTCACTCCATCTCTTTCCTGTAGAAAATCTTCTCTACGTCAGCGACTCATCTTTTCTTGTTTCATGGACCTTAGCAGTTTAGCTTAAATCCCTTCTACAGTCTTTTAGCCATTGGCCCAAAAGTGAAGATGTGAAAATGAGACTTTTTATGAAAAAAATCATTGTTACTATCAACAAGAATATAGATTTTTTTTTTTTTTTTTTGTCTTTTTGAGACAGGGTCTCACTGTACAGTTCAGGCTGGACTTGAGCTCACTTTTGTGGCTCAGGCTGGTCTCAAACTCACACTGATCCTCCTGCCTCAGCCTCCCAAGTACTGGGATTACAGGCATGTGCCACCACACCAGGCTAGAATATAGATTTTTACTATTGCACCAGAAGCACAAATATTTTTCAACTAACTACAGGACCCCTTTTCAAAATCCATTAGAAAACCTTATATGTCTATATTCGTCAAGGCCACACTCTAATCACTGCAGCCTCCACTAAATTCTGATGCTTACAAAGTGAACTACCTTTTACACTGGTGCACATTTGTTTTTTCTCCATAAAATATGACCATTATGAGATAGATTGATGGGTTATGAGGTTTTCAGGATATTTTACTTGAACCTTATAGTTAGTTGTTAGCATAAATTAATATTGTATTAAATAATTTATGAATTAATAGTCTGGCTAAGCAAACAAATGTCCTAATTTCTCAATAAGAATCTAAAAGGACGTTAGTAGTTTTGGTAGAAAACAACTCATCAATAATAATTGGTTGCCATAAATTCGTTCCTGTAGTAATCCTCTGATTTCATATTTCTCTGTTGTAGGGTAATGCCCAGCCTACAGTGGTTATGCAGTCTTCGTTTTGAAAACTACTAAATCCCCTTTCTTGCATCACACTCTAAAAGCACAAAGTAGAAAAATGATACTTATGGGGAAAGTAATTTTATTTTCATCTTGTAGACTGGAGAGTCAAACTCTTATTTACAAGTCTTGTTTACTTTATGTTCAATCAACACCTTATTTGCTTTCTGAATTTTCAGAAAATAACAGTATACGTCCTAACTCTGGTAAGGCAAAAACATGATTGGAACCAGGTTCTTTAATTATCTGCTTCATAAAATTACTTCCTTTCGTGCATCTGTGAGTTCTTCTGACCATTACAGTCTGTACTGATGTGCATTCTCATCTTGCAAGAGGCTTTTTAGGTCAAAGAACACCCAAATATGTTAGAGACAGCATTGGAAAGAATCTGAAACCCACCCTTGTCCTTTTAAGCAATGTAATTGTGAGAGTTCAAGATGCAAGTAGTGAGAACCCTTACAGGCAAGGTGAGAAAGGGCTTTCCTACTGGTAATAAAACATCCGTTTCCTCTTTCAAGTGAACTGAAGGACAGTTGTCCCTGCTGTCAAGAAAGCTGACTTTAAAATGTGTTACCATCTCAGATGCAAATTACATTGAGAACAGAGCACCAGGCAACTCCGTTGGGCTAAGTAATTTTTAAAGGAAGTAAAGAATGCCTCTGGAAGGACAGAGGTATTTTTGTATGGAGAAATAAATGCATCTTTTTGCAATTCTGGCTAAAGCAAGAGTGGGAGTGAAACAGAGTACAGACCTTTCTGGAGTTCCCAACCTTCTTAGTGCACTTTTGGTGACAGTTCTGGGTCTGTAGGAAGACAGCAATTTCAACTGCCTGGACTTGGCCAAGAGTGGAAAAGGAAGCCTAGCAGAAGATGAAGACTGCAGTGAGGGAAGAGCTGTTCTGTACAAGGCCTGGAGCCCAGGATGGAGCCCACAGACCTGGGTAGCTGGATTGCAGGCCTTGCCAAGACTGCCTCTGCCGAGTGCACACTGGGACCTGGCACCTGCTGGCCAAGCTATCACCTGCTGAGAATTTCCTCCATCCAAGTCAGAGACAGAGAGCTGTCAGCCTTCCTGCACCAAACTTGCCAAGAAATGGCCTTTGAGCACATAGTGGACATGAACAGGGCCCAACTCCAGGAGTGCTGAGGCCTGGAGATTTAAAAGGGCTAAGTGATTATATTTGTATACATTTTGTAGGAAGAATGTAAATAGATACCTTTCTTCAGTCATAGAACACTTGCCTAAAATGCTCGATGCATTGGATCCACTCCTCAACACTGAAAAAAAATAAATAAATAAGAAATCTGTTTTGAGTTTTCCCCACTTGCCAAACTGATCTTGGAGGCTATCTTCTCACAAACGCTGAGACAAAAATCCCCTAAGAAACGTAAATGCATATGGTTTGTGGGGGAGAGGGTAAAGCCACCACCAACAAAACAGGAAGAATTTGAGTGGTACCCTTTTTGGTCCCACTTGAAGCTCATTGTCATTTGCCTCTTATGAGAAAAAGTCCTTGCTCAGCAGTTTGGTCACTCACTGAATCACTTCTGGTTTTGGTGATGGAGGCTCTGTCCTGAGCACCAAGGTGGTGGCTGAGAAGCCGCTTAAGGCCTTGGTGTTGGGTGAAAGAAAATGGCCCAGACCAAGTAGACTGCTACTAAGTCCACTGGCAGGAAGGCCCCCGAAAACACCTGGCCACTAAGGCTCTCAAGAAAGTTACTCTCTCCGCCAGCGGGGTGAGGAAACCTCAGTGCCGCAGGCTCAGTACAAAAATCAACAGAACTTTTCATTCAGATGCTGCCTTGCCTTTCCAGGGGTCGGTAAAAGAGATTGCCCAGGATTTCAAATCTGACTTGAAGTTTCAGAGCGCAGCTGTTGGTGCCCTTCAGGGGCTGCTGGCGCACACCTGGTGGGCTTACTGGAAGATACTAACCCGTGTGCCATCTTCACCGAGAGTCACCAGCATACCTAAAGACTTCCAGCTGGCCCTCTAGATGCAGGGAGAGAGCTCAAGTGAAGGTGATTTTTAATGGTGTTTTGTAGTAAATTCTATAACATAAAAAAAAAAAGAAACCCTTGGTAAATCATCTTAGTTTTAAATTGAAATTGTATTCATATTTTGTTTTCTCTTTCGTGTTTCCTTTATCATCAGCTCAGCCCCCTGATTTGCATAGCTGGTGTGCCAATATTGTACTAGGAATGCTTTCCCTAATCTGGTAAAATAAAAAATGCCCACTTCCTTTTTTTTAAACACACATATGTGTATCACTTCCTAAATTGCATTCATTGTCAAGAATTTAGGGCTACAGAATTGTCTAAGAGTTGGTTAATGTTTGAGGCAGTTAACGGCTCTTGTAGAACATTACCGTTGCCTTGACTTCGCGTCTTAGGGTGCGTGCAACTTACAAGCTGAAGCCCAGTGTTCTCACTCACCTTCCTTAGAATGCTGACTTTCAAAAATAAGGAACAAGTTCACACACAAATGGCTCTGCAACGCATGCTTGCATGAATATTTCTCTACTACCAATTAATTGGACAACTGATGTTACTTTCACATCATACCAGAAAATGAAATAAATTATCAGAAAATAAAAGCCAAGTCTAGAGCAGCTCTAGATTTCTCAGAGAAGTGTTTACAGCCATTCCCAACTCAGAGTTTGGCCTCAGTCTTCTGGGCTCAAGGTAAAAGCATCTTCCTTGGGAACTCTCACTTCAGTTTCCAGGCTAATCATGTAAACCATCCAAAAACGTGTACTGTTTGCACCTGTGGATTCTCCCACTGTAGGAACACAGTGGTTCCAAGGCCAAGAGCAAGAGAGAGTGAACATTAAGACTTCATGCTCCAAGAAGCCTGGAAAAAATTGCAAATAGTGTTTGATAAAAATTAGTATTAGGGATAAATGAGAAAATGTTAGGGTGTGTTAATATGTAGGTTGAAACACATACAGGGAAGAAAAGGTTCAGTCAAGGGTCATGTGTGCCACTACAGGGGTCACAGATACAAATGCATTTCAGGACCAGAATAATAATAGAAATAACTGAAGCAAAATGGGCATAAGACTGCAAAGAATGATAAGAACACACTCTGACTATAGGAATTCACCACTGTATCTTCCTTACCCGGCTTGGGATGGCTTGACTTCTGTAAGATTTACCTATTAGGGGTCAGGCAGATAGTGCTGTGGTACAAGTACCTGCCTAGCAAGTGCAAGGTCCTGAGTTTGAACCCTGGTCCCGCAAAAAAAAAAAAAAAAAAAAAAAATCCCTATGATCTCATGATATTCAGAATTTATTTTACAAAGTAAAATAAACTTGCTAGGGCCCGGTGGGATGGTTCAGTGGTCTAAAGCCCCTGTTTGGGAAAGCTTGGGCGGCTTCAGGGACCCCGGTTCGATCCCTGGCACCACATGCTGCGCCAGCCCTGCCCTCGGGGTGGGCTGAGTCGGCCATAAAAAAAAATGAGTGAATAAACAAACAAAGGTTCTGTAACAAGAAAAAAAAAATTAAAAAAAAAAAACTTGCTAGAGTAGCTAATATTTAAACTAATGTTTAGCTAGATAACATTAGTCTTCACTGAAAATCACTTTAAGAAAGAGATCCACGAAATTTATGTTTATCAACAGACTGATGTTTGCTACCTTACATAGTGACAATTTTGTTGGTCCTAGGGAGACCACCCTTTCAGATGTTGCTACTAATAATACTCCAGTTTCTGTGACATTCATTGTAAAATTTTTAATAATATGCACTGTTTGCACTGGTTTTCAGGAAGCAAGTAAGTTTTACGTATGGCAAAATGAGTGACAGGCTTGTGTAACGTAACTGTTGGCTGTCCTAGCCCTCTAAGTTGCCTCAAATTCTTTTGCAGAACCAAAGGAGTTATTATAACTATTCCTTTTGATTTTTATTTATACATTTATCTCTAGGTACCAGTTAGCTATTTCTGACCACTGACATTTGCAGCCTTTTCCCAGGGCTGCATCCAAGAAGACTCCAAAGGCAGAATCTATTTATAGAGAATAAAAGTGAAATCTTCATATGAATGACAGTTCCCCAGGCATCTTTTGTGTGTTGTGCTTCCACTATCATACTGCGACCAAATTCTGCTCTCACAGTTGGTAGTATTTACAGCTTTTGTATTTCCAGTACATGTTCTTATTTTTGTTCTTTGTTTGGGAACCCTCCCCAGCTTGTCATGAGTGGATCTCAAACTTACTTTCTTGCTTCCTTCCCAGCTCTTTATCATTCCATTGGAACTGTCAGATTCGGCATCCTGTCTCCTCTGCCATTGGAGTGACCTTAGCAATTATGTCAGAACACTATTCCTACACTTTCCTTAATAATTGGTTCTTTAACATACATCTGACTCCACAAGTTCAATCAGAAGCTTCTCTGGAATTGGTATGTGCACTGAGATTGGTCAACTGAGAAAATAAGAGATGCAGCTATGTAATGTTTTCACAAACCTCTTAGCTTGGCAGGGCTTTGCTTGTTTTCTAAAAGCTTGTATCCCAAAAGATTAAACATAAATTCTTTCCAAAATATCAAAGACCTGCTTTCCTTCCTATCCAATCTACTTATAGATACTCTCCCTTTTCTTTTATTTATTTATTTTTTTGGGGGGGACCAGGGTTCGAACTCACGACCTTGCACTTGCCCAGCAGGCACTTGTGCCTCGGAGCTATCTCCCCAGCCCCTCCCTTTTAGACTCTGAGTAAGCATCACTTGGGCTCCTGTTGATCCCAACTTTTACCTGGCCTTCAAAATCTTGTTAAGTATTTAGTACAAGGTCTACAAGGTCTCACTACACAGGTTGGACTTGCGATTCTCCTATTTTCAGCCTCCCAAGCGCTGGAATTACAGGCATTCACCACCATGCCCAGTCTCAATTGCAGTCTCAGTGCATTCTGAGGCAGGGCCTGAACAGCAAGCACACTGGGGATAGAAACTTGTTCCCTCCATCTGTCTAAGCAGGAGCTTTAATCCACTGAGTTATCTGGCTTTAATCCACTGAGTTATCTGAGTTAACTAGTTATCTGGCTGAGTTATCTGAGTTATTCTTTATTCTCAAAATTCCCTCCCCTACTTTGGATTCAGATGCCTTTTCCACTGGGAAATCTTCCTTTGCTAAATTTTGCTATTTATTCTACTCTACTTACATCTAAGGTGTCCTTTGTTTACTGATTATATAGTGTTATCATTGTTCACACCTTTCTACAACCAAAATGAAGCTCTCTGAGGGCAAGGAAGGTGATTTGTCCTTGTTTCATTTTCAGTCCAGGAAAATGGTACTTAGTAGCTAAATAAGCATAATTGAATGAGTAAATGCATCAATGAATGAGTGTTGAATATCTTCTTATGAACATTATGAGAAAATCCTACTTGTAGCTTCTCCCCACTAGGTCTCCTTATGTGTTTCTCCACAAATTCTTAGACTTTGTGCAACTTAAATTTTATATCTTTCCAGAATGGCAAGTCTCAGTCTTCATGTGAGATTCAATGTTCTCATGAGGTTTGTAAGGCAAAAATCAATTGTGAAGCATATTAACTACCAGATATTAGAATCTAATATGCGTCTAGTAAATAATGAACATTTTTAGTGGGGAAAGGAATGAGCCCAAGATCAATGGAAGCCAAAGGGGCCCATGTGGTGGGAGCTGATCATCATCAGCTACCCAGAAAAGCACAGCAGTGACAATGGTTAGAACTGTGGTCCGTGTTCTCTGCACTAAGACACATGTTCCCCTGCAGCCATTTGGCCGGGGAGTACAGGCTTATTGGCTTTCCTGTTGTTTAATCTATGGTTTCTTAGTGGACATGAAGAGGGAACACTGACCTCAGCACTGAAAGAGAATCAGACCCCTTCTTGCTAACCCCTTGGTGCACAGATTTAGAGACTAACTGTAAGGTATTGGGTTGGTTCGTGAAGTTCCAATGGCTGAATCAAAGGTGGGGAAAATGGGAAGTCATGGTGAAGTCGAGGTAGTAATAAGTGCATCTTTCATTTATACTCTTTGAGGAACTAATCAGGATCCTGTTAACCTAAAAAAAGTTACTGAAACTTCCCAGAGGTGTTCAATTTCCCCCAGGAAATAAGTTATGCTTTTTTACATTATTTCAATATTTCATATGATCTCAGAATTTTCCTAAGAATAAGGAAAAGCAATCTAGTGTAATTTTTATTTTGCAGAAAGGAAAATGGATACAAAGGGGCTTAAAGGGGCATTTCCCAAGGCTTAATAGTAATTTTGGAGAAAGGATCAGGATGCCATGTATGTCCTATTAACCAAGTAGTCTTCATACTTGCTGCTTGCAAAGCCTTCCAGAAATGTTTCAAACTATGTAGCCTTAGCTGGGTCTAGTGGCACACACCTGTAATTTCGACGAGGCAAGGAGGGTCTTTATGAGTTGAAGCTAGCCTAGGCTACAAAGTGAGCTCATGGTCAGCCAGAACTGCATAGTGAAACTCTATCCGGGGAAAAAAAAAAAAAGTAAACCTATATAGTCCTCATACATTTTTAAGATGGCCTTAAACTTCTCATCACATGTTTAAAGAATTTCAAGTAGTATTTCCAGAACTTTTGAAATATAAAAATTTCAATATATCTGACACATCCAGTGGGATTACCTTCTACATTTAAAGATAAGAGCAATCTGACTTCAACATCACGTTCATTTTGTAAAATATCGTTTAGAGGATATAGCCCAGTATGCGTGGGCACCTGGGTTCAATCACCAGCACCAATTTCTTAAAAAGCTACACACACACACACACACACACACACACACACACACACATACATATTACATATAAAACTATATCTGTATTATATAATATATATGTGAATGTGTATATATGTATATATACATATCTATACATGAGAAACCATTTATTTAACTGTTAGAAATTTTAATAATTTCTTCCTTCCTTATTTTATATTTATTTCTATTCTACTTCTTTGTAACAATCTACTCCTAATGTAATTTTCATTTTTAGACAGCACTTCTTTGCACAAAAATATGTCATAAAAATCATTTAAAAATCTTTAAAGTTTCCTCTGAGCATACAGTTTTAAGAATATAATTATTCTATATTGACTTACTATCAGAATTATAATTTGATTAAAATAACACAAATGTATTAATTTTTGTTAAAAATTATGGGATAAAAAGAAAATCACGCTAAAACATTCCTTTCATTAAGTGAGAGAAGAATTTTTCTTATTTATTAATGTATCTGTTGATGAATATGACTTAGTAACAGAATGAGAAAGACTCTTTTGTCAACTGAATTCCTATTTTTTAATATATATGTTATGGCCAGCTCAGCCTGCCCTGGGGGAGGGGCTGGCGCAGTGTGTGGTGCTGGGAATTGAATCACAGTTCCTGTGGCTGCCTAAGCTTGCCTAAGTAGGAGCTTTAGACCTATTGTTTGCTTTTTTAGGATGCTAACTTTGATTAAAAAATAAGATAGAGGTGGGTGTGGTGGCTCATGTCTGCAATCACAGCACTTGGGAGGTGAGGCAGAAAAAACACTGTAAGTTCAAGGCCAGTTTGAGCTACAAAGTAAGCCTAGCCTGAACTATGGAGTAAAATCCTATCTATAAAAGATAAAAAAAGAAAGAGGAAGGAGGAGGAGAAGAGGAGAAAAGAAGGAAAGGAAAACAAGATAAGAAAAGAAATATTTTCATTGATCCCTCAGCTGATAACTTCATTAGGTTGTAGCTGAATTTTGTTCTCAGCTCAGAATTAAAACCACCTAATTTACAGTATTATGTTAGATAATCAGTAGAGCTACTTGCTGACCTCCAAAGTTTTCTTCTCAGGTTCTCCCACCAGTGGGAAGCAGCACCTCAGTAAGACTAGAGAAAATGAAAACCTTGGGTTTCTTAAGTGAGAGAACTTAGGATTGGGACAAACGGAAGGTGCCCAGAAGGAGCAGCTTCTCAGTGCACTGTCAGGCAGACCAACTCTGGCTCATACGGAAGTTGAGGGTCTGGAAATTGGCTTTCTTTCTCTCTCTATTTTTTTTAATTTTTGTGTTTGGTATAGGCTTTCACTACACAGCTTGGACTCAATGTGATCCTCCTGTTTCAGCCTCCTCAGGACTGGGATTGGGGTGTGCGCCACCACACCCAGACTCATTTGCCAGCTCAGCATGCCCCAGAGGTGAAGCCAGCACAGCATGCAGGATCAGGGATAGAATCCTAGCCCTTGCACATGCCAAAGCAGGCACTTAGTCTATTGAGCTAACTCACTGGATATATCCTCTCTTAAGCCTTTCAGTGTCCACACATCCTGTGCAAAGTCTATAATCTCTCGGGTTAAGAATTCAGCAAACCATGCTTTAGATCATTTTTCTGTCATCTTCAAATAAATATTTAAATTTGTACCCCATCACTGGGCAGTGCACATGTCACCAACAAGATATAGGGAACTCTTCCAAGTATTGGAAACATAGCAGTGAATAAATGAGTCAAAATTTCTGCCCAAAATTTCTGAGGATATAAAAAAAATTTACACTGAACAAACTATGATATAACCAGAAATAGAAAACTCAGGCTACTGTTTGCCCCAGAAAAGGTCTGTCTTGCCCCAACAGCCTGCAAGGGTAGGGTACCATGACCTTAGTCTCATTTCCCTAGTACCCAAAAGAGTGTGAGGTACAGAGTAGGCTCCCCATGTATATTTGTCTAAGAAACTGAAGTTGCAAATCAATAAATTTATATTCATCTCTTTAAAGTATCTGTTGCAGTTCTCCTTTAAATGAGGATTACTATAAAGTAATTCATAAAATTATTATATTTTTAGATCCTTAGTGAGAGGAACTTAATAACCACATGATCCTATTTCTGATCCTATTTCTCCTTTCTTAAAGAAAAACAAACTGTAAAGATAACATGACTTGACAAAGTCATGAACCTAGTCAGGAACTGATACTGTGTTTGTGACTAGTGGACACATCCAGAGGTCTTTAAGCCAAGAAAATTTGGCATCAAATCCAAATTTGTCATACCCTAGTTTGATAGCTGCCATTGAGAAAAGGTCCCTGTCCCAGACTCCCTCACATAAGCTATGAGCCTTGGTGTCAACACAAAAAGTTAAAAAAAAATAAATTAAAAACAAAACAAACAAATATATATATATATATATATATATATATATATATATATATATATATATATATATATATTTCTCTTGTTGCTTCATGAATTCCTTGAAATCCACAGGAAATACATCCTAACAGAAGTGATCTGCTAAATGGCTCATTTAGCCTGGGTAAGTCTATATTTAAATGTACTATTTCCTGTTTTCAACTCAAATAGTATAAGTAGAGTGTTTAAAGAATGGGAATCTTCCAGTTTCACTGTGAATTTGATCTCTGTAATAGGACTTACATGCCAAATTTCCCATAATGGGTTAGCCAGAGATTGTCAGGAAGATGCTTTTGGCAGAAAAGTAACAGTTCAAGTAGAGATACAGTTGCTTCTGTTCTGAGGTGTCTGGGGTAATCCTCGGGGTGGCTGCTGCTCCTGCAGAGGGAAGTCCCTGTGGTCAGATAAAGAGATTCCCCATAAAAGAAAGACAGTTGTTTAATTACACTCACACAAATGGAAACCATGTGAGTGCATACAGAAAGCATCTCCGAGAGGAGGATTTGGTTTGGTTTCTGAGTCTGCCCCCAGATATTCTGTGGCATTTGGCAGAGGTGGCATGCCGTGAGAAGTTGTTGTTCATGGCCTTCCAATAAGAAACCCTGGAAACCACTCAGGGTTAGAAGTCAAAGGAACCCAAAAGAAGAGGTCATTTCCCAGTTGTCCTTCAACCTCTGCTAATGACTCTCAGACACTTGGCTCCTCGCTGAGCAACCCTGTGTCCTAAGCCTGGATTTCCCACTGGCTTCTCGAAGTTTCTGTTGAAAGTTCCAAAGATACTTTATGGCTACCCCCATAATCTTTGCCCTAAAGTGTCTCTTTTTCTGTTTCTTCTTGCTCAAAAATAGCCCAACTATTCATGCAGGTATCCAGATCTGAAACTGAGGGCTAACATTCAACTTCTCTTGGACCTGGACCACTCTAAAATCACTCACCACCATTCATTTGCTCTCCCGTTGGAGGGTGATCAAGTGAAGGATGATAGAGTGTTCACAGGATAAATAAAACTTCCTCTCGTGGTTTAAGGCTGAAAATTCAATTCTTTCCCAATCCAGGAAAATCTAGAAGTGAATACCTTCAGACAAGTGGTAGTCTCATATGGGATTGTGTGTAATTAGAATTCTGAAATAAATGTGTAGGGCAGAAAGAGATTATTGTTTTGAGACTGATGTACTCTATTCTAAGCAATCTAACAACTTTGGTGCTTCTCTTAGATCCAGAGAGGAATCCCTTTATTAATATACCAAGAAGGCAATACGTAATAGCAAGTACATATTAGCTTGGTGCTCAGGGTCTGGAAGCAGACTCCCTCAGACTAAGTCTTTCCTCACCCCCACATGCTTCATGACCGTGAGTAATTTTCATCAGCTTCTTTCACCTTGCTGCCACATTTACACAATGGAGAAGAAAATAATATTAACAATACTTGCCTCAAAGACTTGGCAGAAATGAAAGACATTAGAAGTATGTCTGACCCATCATATGAGCTCAATAAATGTTAGCTCTTATTAATATTTTAAACATCAGTGTTTTTTAATTCCCCCAGTATATCTCAATAGTGGAAACTATTGGCTAAGAAATCCTTTTCCCAGCTGTAGGTATAGGGCAGAGGACTGAAAGCAGCAGGTTGACAGGAACACTGCCTTCAGATGCAGAACAGAACCCTGTGAAAAGGAATGAGCCCAATTGGGACTGGGTAACCTTGGGGAGCTCTTCAGGACCACCTCAACTCCACCCCTAGCTATAGTGCCTCAGGCCTGCTGACCAAGCACCATTTTGCTCCCTGTGGGCATCTGACACTCGCATACTGTTTGATGTAGATTGTACTAGGCCTTCCCTTCAACTCTTGCATACCAGCCTGTAGCTCAACCTGGCTCCAGGTGATAGCCAAAGTTCCCTAAGATGACATTTGGGAGTCACATAACCTTGCCAGGACCATACAAATCTGCCTTTCTGATCATTTGAACTAACCAACCACTAGTTTAGTAAAGACACCTACAGTGAAAATATGTCATATTTTTATATAGGTCTGAGTTACAAGTATTCCAAAATTTAACTTCAGTTCTTTCTTAGGACTGGATAAGGTATTGCAGATTATTTTTTAAAATTTCATATTTCTTAGACATATAGCCCATCCCCATTTGAATAACTCAGTATTGAACATAGAAAGTTGATTACACTGAATTTCCATTTTCATGCCATCTAACATAAATTCAAATGTATAGTATAGGATTATAAATGATAAATAAGATACAAGTTAAAACAATCAAAATAAAACAAAACAGAACAGAACACTAAGAAGGCAGTGGCAACCTAAACTGAAAGGCATGCTCTTTACCAGAGAGCCAGCCATGTGGACTTGGACACATGATCCCACTGAGCCTTGCTTATCTGGAAAACAGACATAATAATAATACTTGCCTCACAAGATTGTTTAAGGACATAATTAGTACATTTAGGACAGTGATGGTACATTTAGGACTAGTGATGCTTAAGTAGGTTAGCTAGTGCTCTGCTTTTTCTTGTTATGTTACTTGTCAGATCAATCAAGTCCTAGCTGGTGGTCCATAGAACTCAAAGAGACCACAACTTATAGCCAAATGGACTTTGCCTTTAAGACATAAGCTTATACTGTTTTGGGTTTTTTGTTGTTGTTGTTGTTGTTGTTGTTTGTTTGTTTTCATTTTTTGTATCTTAGGGAAGGATCTACAGGGTGTTCAGTTTCTCACTACTAGATCAGACTCACAGTGATCTGACTCTTTACAGCCTCCCGAGAGCTGAGATTACAGGTGTGCACCACCACTCCCAGTTTCAATTATCATCTCAGTGCGCCCCAGGGGCAGTGCCAGCCCAGCAGGACTGGAGATTGAACTCCTGGCTCCTGTGCCTGCTTATAGGCACTTTAATCTGCTAATTTATTTGGCCAACCCTCTTATATTGTTTTCAGTCACTAAGTTTTCAATACAGTTTGTGTTTACAGTGATAAGAGGAAAAGAGACTTCGAATGTATTACTGTTTATTAAAATTTTAATAATATAGTCAATACCTTCACAATATTAGTAGTTGAGGAAGGAAAATTTTCATATTCTTCTGATCTGTGCTATGTCTGTGTTGGGAAATGCTACTAGAGAAATATGCATTTTGAAGGAGACTTATAGGTATGGTATATGCCTGTCCCAGACGACATTTGGTGTTGATAACATTATTTCAAGCCATGTGCCAAATATACATGAGACACATAAATCAGAGGTATCATATTTAAACTATATGAAATATTTTACTTATCTATTAACTGATGGACAATGTAATTTATAAATGTGAAAAGAATAAAAAAACTATACCGATGACTACAGAATTCAAAGATACTTAATCTAACTACAAATGAAATGTAGGGGCCTGGCGGGATGGCTCAGTGGTCTAAAGCCCCTGCTTGAGGAAGCTTGGGCGGCTTCAGGGACCGCGGTTTGATCCCCAGCACCACATGCTGCGCCAGTCCTGCCCTCAGGGCGGGCTGAGCCGGCCATAAAAATGAGTGAATAAACAAATAAAGGTTCTGAAACAAGAAAAAATAAACAAATAAAATTAAAAAAAAAAAAAAAAAACAAATGAAATGTAAACTAGGCATGTATTCTCCTAACACATTGAAAAAAAGAAAAGAAAGTATAAATAATTGATAATAACCAGGATTAGTAACAGTTTGGGGGCTATGTGAATTGCTATAGTTAATAGTAAGAATTCTGTGATTTCTTCCTAAGACTTGCCTGCATCAAAATCTCATCAAGTTCCTGGATTCTGACCAGGTCATACCCCAACCATAAACCAATCGCTAAAGCCCCAGAAGACAGTATGCTGATTGGCTCAGAATGAATCAGAGTTGGAGTCTCAGCCAATGGAGACAAAAATTAGGTGTCTGGCACTGAAAGCCTGAGAAATGAGTTGGATTACTAATGGCTACAACAAAGAGAAAAGTCTAAATGAGCAAGCTCTGAGAAAATGTAGGTCACCTATATCTTTATCTTTATCTTTAACTATAAATGTTTTATAGTCACCCTAGTGTAAGAGCTCAAAAGAAGGAATAAAAATGGAAAGATATAATAACACAGTTAAATGGAAAGTGAGATCTTAAGAATTAAACAATGAAGAGAGAGCAAGGAGAAAAGCTAGGAAACATGGCAAGGGCAAAACCATGCTTTTATATACACAAGATGGTTAAGACAGTAGTCCTAAGAATCTCCAGCAGGCTTTTGAAACCAGCAGTTCATTGGTAGAATTCTCACCTGGCATGCTGATATTTGTGAAGTAAGCAACTACACTGAGGATTGCATTGCGCAATACTAAAGCCATGCTTGGAATACCTATCATTCTGGTTTTCTAAATGCATACTGTTTCTAATGTCATATCAATTATTACTATACTCCCTCTCAAGTAAATGTTTGTTTTAAAAAAGGTAATAAAACAGAATAAGAGACAAGTGAAAAATGCCATAAGACTATCCTGCTACAATTTTGTATATGGTTAAATTTCTAAATTTCTGTGTAAAAATGCAGAATTATTTTTTTCACATTCTAGAGGGATTTAAAGTTTAGAATATTCATGACTGATGGAAAATGTTACGTTCCATGTTATGTCTAAGGTGTTTGATATTCAGAAAGATACTGATGTTAAGCTGAAGTGCCTATTTTATAGGGAATAATATCATTAATCTTCTCTTCTGGAGGGTTAACAACTTAAGTTTGCAGAACAAAAAATTAGAGACAAAGTAGGGCTGCAAGGATAGCCAATATTTTGGCCTTAACCCTTCAAAGTCAGTAAGGACTCAAGACATAAAAGAACCTCTACTGTAACATCCTATAACTCAGTGGTATTCCAAATTTTCTGTTCAAGGAGACTATGGGGTTACAGAGGAAAAGGACCAATGATGGATAGTGTGCCTAAGGAGAGTCACCTAGAGAGAAAGCATTCTCTCAGGCTCTCACAAAGAATAAACTGGTCAAACAATGGCTTTGACTCATCCAGATGGTTGATGCTGACAGAATATCTATAAAATTATTAATATGCTGAGTTATAAAAGGCTGAAGTCAACAGCTTTCGACATTGCCAGTTCTGCTGATAACCTATTTCTATTATGTTCTGTTGTACTATTTATATACAGCTACTTTCTCTTAGTTCAATAAGAAAAATTTGTACTAACATTGTTTAGACAAGATATTATGTCTGCATCTTGTATTCTGAACAACTACTACAAAAATAGCAATATGGAATGTATTAATTATTGTAACTATCCTACTAACCTGTTGTGAAACTATCTCATTGCTATTTATCATTAAAATTAATTTTTAAAAAGGGCAGAAAAGGCATTGTGGGTAAGGCAGAAACAATGTATGGTATTTAGGACACAAGCTTCTTTTTAGCAGACAAGTAGGAAACATAAGCAGTAGGCAGTTAGAAAGAAGTTAAATAGGCCAGATAAGTCCCTGTTAGCATGGATTTTACTCTGAAGGTAATAAACAGCTATGAGAAAGTTTTAAACCATAAAATGGCATCTATAATTTCTCTTTTAACTGATTAATAACCACTTGGACTTAGAACTGAGATGTGCTGTTGGGACTTATACTCTTTTTTTTTTTTTTTTTTTTTTTTTTTTTTTTTTTTTTTTTTTTTTTTTTTTTTTTTTTGTACAGTCTATCTTATTTTCTTGTTTATACAGACTCAATGCTTTTTTGAACAGTATGCCTTATTTATACAGTACTGTAATTTTATGTTGTTATATATTACAGTACTATATACAAATAAAAAAGAAAAGAAAATTAATAAAAAAGAAAATAACAAAAATGAAAAACATATACCTATATCCATTCATTTGTGCATCTATGTTTATGTTCACGTACAGATATTTTTAAGGTTTGTTTTGATTCACAGTTTCAGAGGTTTCATTTGCTTGTTTCACTTACAAAGTCCTTGAAAGCTCACAAGTGTCATATTTCCAATTTAGGAGCCTTTCTATTTCATTTCTCTGGAGAATTAACGCTTGACTGGAGCCAAGAAGAAAGTGAAGGTACTCTGCTCTTTCAACAACCCTCTCATCTCTACCTTTCTTAGGAATCAATACACTTTTTTCCTAGAACTAAGGAGACCTTTCCTTTTTTTATTTTTTTATTTGTCATTTTTAAAATTCATTTCATGAGTTGATCATTTTGGGGATGCTACACTCTTACTATCTCAATGAGATTTGTATAGGTCATATAGCTATATATGTGTGTATGTGTATAAGTGCATACTAGTCAGCTTTCCACTCCTATAACAATATACCTGAGCTAATTAAATTAAAAGAGGAAAGGCTATATTGGTTCACAGTTTCAGAGGTTTCAGTGCCTTATTTGGTGTCTTAGTTACTTTTCACTCGTTGCTGGGACAAATACTCGACATTCAAAATGAAGGAAGGAAAGGTTTATTTAGCTCACAGTTACTGGAAGTTTCAGTCCATATTCAGCTGGCCCAAGGCTGAATGGAGCAGGACAGAAAGCATCCAGTTCATGGCGGCAGAACAGCAACAAAATGGTGACAGAGGCAGCCAACCAAACAGGGCAGCAGAGCAACAGCAACAGCTCTCATCTGTCTCTCTGTCACTCTTTATATTACATTCAGGCTCTCCACCTTAGGATATCCGCCCTAGACCACACCCATAGTCTCAGCCTTACTCAGACTGATAATCCCTTCAGTGTTATAATACAATCCCAGGGATCACGAATCAAGTCTCAATCTGTAGAAGCCACACCCCATGATTGCATGAGGCTTTGCGGGGACAACTATACATAAACCATAGCATTCCACCCATGGACCCCCAAAGTCTCATACATATCCCTTTTTTTTTTTTTTTTTAAGAATTTTTATTTTATCTTTTCTTGTTTCACAACTTTTGTTTGTTTATTTATTTATTATTATGGCTGGCTCAGCCTGCCCTGAGGGCAGGGCTGGCGCAGCATGTGGTGCTGGGGATCAAACTGTGGTCCCTGCAGCCGCCTAAGCTTTCCTAAGCAGGCACTTTAGACCACTGAGCCATCCTGCCGGGCCCCCATATCCCTTTTTACAAAACACATTTTAGTCCATCTGAAACAGTTGCCAAAGTCCCAATAGTTTCAGCATTGCTGAAAAGTCCAAATCCCAAGTCTCCTCCAAGATCCAAGGCAAACTCTCAACTGTGAGCCCCTGTACAATAGAAGAGTTATACATACCCAACATTCAAAGGCATAAGATAAACATTACAATTCCAAAAGTTGCAAACAACAGGGTAATAAAAACACTGGGTCCAACACATGTCCAAAATCCAGCAGGGCATTAAATACCATAGTTCCAACTGGAGCATCTGAAGCAGTCTGCACTGAGTTGTGAGCTCCATGCAACTCCGCTCCTACAGCACTCTTGGTGGTAATTCCCGCGGCTTCTCTCTTAGGCCGGCTTTGCTCCCTCTTAGCATGATCCATGTTCCTGGCTTTTCCAAACTTCTGGGGTTTCCACTGAACAGGCTTCTCACACCTAGCTTTACACACTTCCCTCTCAGGGGCACATTGCCTGGCCTCCCAGGCCTTCTTCTGAAATCTAGGTGGAAGCCTTCTTAACCTCAGAATTCCCACATTCTGCATATACCTATGTGGATAATGCAAAGGGTTGCTGCCAGCTGGGCCTAGGTCGCTGAGCACTCTGACCATGATTCTGAAAAACATAGTCTCCATGCCAGCGCCATTTTGAAACCGGGTTTGGCCGCTGCCGCCATTCTGGTATTTGGGTCTCTGCAGCTTCCTTCTCAAGGCAAAACCTCTCTCCCTTGCAATTCTGGGGCTGCAAAGGGTGGAGAGCTGCCACCTCTTGTAATGCCCTCAGGCCATCCTTTTGATTCTTTGGTTCCTTCCCAGCAATGGAGATCCTTGTAGCTCCATCTTTGTAGTCCACAGCTTCCCTGGTGCTTCCTTTCTGGCGAAACTCAGATTTTAAGTCATTCTTCTTGGCTTTCTGCTCTAGATTTTCAACATAAATCTGGCTAAAAGCCACCAATAGCAACCATGCCACTGCCCCAATGGTTTGCTGTTTTGAAATATCTCTTGAAAGATTAACCAGTCCACCATGTTTAATCTCAGTCTTAGGCAAAATCTCTGGGCATGGGCAAAATTCTGACAGACTTTCAGACAATCCATAGCACAGATCATCTGGAGTTCATTGACCAACGATGTCCTTTTTCCCAGCAGAAACCTCCTCAGCCTGTTCTTTATAGGCAGGCCTTCTGTCAGTCTTGTGGTCTAAGCTCTGAACAGAATCTCCCCTACAGAACAACTGAAGGTTTTCTAGTTATTCACTTGTAGCCAACATCTCGGAACCTTTCTATCTCTTCCTATAAGCCATTTCCAAAAGCTTACAATCCACATTGTCAGGAATAGCCACAGCAACGACCCCACTTCTCTGGTACCAAATTCTATCTTAGTTACTTCTCACTTGTTTCTGGGACAAATACCTGACACTCAAAATGAATGAAGGAAAGGTTTATTTAACTCACAGTTACTGGAGGTTTCAGTCCATATTCGGTCAGCCCAAGGCTGAATGGAGCAAGACAGATAGTATCCAGTTCATGGCGGCAGAACAGCAACAAAATGGTGACAGAGGCAGCCAACCAAACAGGGCAGCAGAGCAACAGCAACAGCTCTTGTCTGTCTCTCTGTCACTCTTTATGTTACATTCAGGCTCTCCACCTTAGGATATCCGCCCCAGACCACACCCATATTCTCAGCCTTACTCAGACCGATAATCCTATCAGTACTGTAACACAATCCCAGGGATCACAAATCAAGTCTCAGTCTATAGAAACCACGCCCTATGATTGCATGAGGCTTTGGGGGGACAACGAGACATAAACCATGACATTTGGCATTATGTGGGATACCTGTGGTGAGGCAGCATCTCATATCAGGGAGAACAGGTGGAGAAAGCTGCTCACCTAGGGATCTGGAAAGCAGAGAGAGAGGAAAAGACTGATCTCTCACAGTCCCTTCGAGTCCACATCCTCAGTGATCTCAAACTCCTAGTAGGTCTTACCATGGAAAGATTTCTACCACTTTCCAACAGCAGCAAGATGAAGACCAATGCTGTGACATAAGGAATTCTGGGAGACATTCCAGATCCAAATTATACCATGGATGCAAATCTATGCACATGTAACATACACATACGAGGGGCACATGCATCTATTTTTGTGTAATCCTCTTTTTAAAAGTTAATGTTTTGTATGCTTAGAAGTATAACAAGAACTTTCTATAATACATATTTCTATATCTTAAAAAGTTTTTGAATGAGTATTAATTATTTTTACTAGAATATATATTTTTAAAATGGGGGGCTGGCCAAATAGCTCAGCGGATTAAAGCACCTACCAGCAGGCACAGGGGCCAGAGGTTCCATCCCCAGACCTACTACTGCTTACTACAGTCATCATTCAGGTTATATGGAGTTTGCATAATTAATTCAAAGTGGTTTAAAACAATAGTAATGTTTGTTTTGCTTATGAGCATTCAATCTGGACAAGGACTAAAGAATATAGTTTATTTCTGCTTCGCTCAGATGCCAACTAGGCCAAAGACTGGGGGAATGAGAAATGATCTGAGAGCTTCCTCATTCACAATTATGTCCTATCTCCTAAATCTGGAAAACCCTGGGCTGGCCAAATCACTCACCAGATTAAAGCACCTGCAAGCAGGTGCAGGGGCCAGGAGTTCAGTCCCTGGGCTGCCTGCCCCGCCCCCGGGGCATGTTGAGATGGCAACGATGGCAATTGAAAGAGGCATGGCGGCACGCGCCTGTAATGGAAGCTCTTGGGAGGCTGAAAATAGGCAGATCACTACAAGTCTGATCTAGTAGTGAGTCCCTAAACACTCTGTAGACCCTTCCCTAAAATAAAAAAAGAAAAATTTCTTAAAAAAAAAATAAAATCAGGAAGATTTTTTAATTTTAAAAGAAAGTGCATGACTATTAAAGATACTGAAAATTCAAGAAGGAAAAGTAGTAAATTTTAGCATTTTCATAAAAACGTTCACAAAATGCATGTTTATAAGCAATTTACGGTGAAATATATTTTATTTTTAATTAAGTATATTGGAACAATTTAAATATCCATTATGATCACATCCATCACAGGGAATTGTACCTGTGTATGATATATCTTAGTTCCTGAATTTTTCCCCCATTTCTCTTTCCTTTCCTCAACCTCTTGCCCTCTCCTTATTAAACTATTGCAACTCTACCATTTAAAAAAACTAAAATAGGGCAAAATATCTGAATAGTTCTCATATAAAAAACAAACAGCCAATTGAAGGGAGGAGAAAGGAAGAGCAAGTAAAAAGGATCAAGATGTGACATGTTGATATACCACCTTCTCCACAATGAATGTGTTTTACAATAACATATTAATGAAAAATTGAAAAAAGAGTGCTACATCCAAAAGACGGCCAATAACTACATAAAAAGATGTTTATCATCATTGCCCACCAAGGAACTATAAATTAAGAACACAACAAAATACTACCTCAAACCCAGTAGAACAGCTGTAATTAAAGACCAAATCACAAGAACTGTTGGTGAGGGTATGGAGAGCTGAGAATCACTGTATGCTAATCACGGGAATGTGAAGAATGGCAGTGAGCCTGGCAGTGCCTCAGGTACCATGGGGTCCAGCAATTGCACCCTAGGTACCCAAAAGGATACATGAAATGTGCAGCCACTTAAAATTGTGGATGTGTGTTTATAATAGCATCATTTGTAGTAGCCAAAAGAGAAAAATCTGAATGTTCACCAAATGATGAATGGATGAATAAAATGTAATATATCTGTGTAACATTATTATTTGTCAATAAGATGATTTGGCTGTAGCTTCATGTATATGATACAAAGCATAGGTGCCAAAAGGAAAAAAAAAAGATAAGAAGGCATTGATCAAAATTAAGAATTTTGATGCATCAGAAAAAGCAAAAAGCACCAGTGCTCAGGTATTATAATCTTATTGGTTGACCATAGTATTGTCCCACCTCATGTCCATCTAAGCAAGTTCCCATGGTTTTTATCTTCGGCCTGCCTCATCATATGGTTTTGTCCTGTAAGATCCCCGAAAAAGTAATTTCCCCAGGTAACCCACTAGGGTTTCCTTCTGTTTCCCTCTTGGACAGAAGCTTTTTTCCCAATATATATTCTATTCTAAATCTTAAAAAAGACAACAGACTGTGCAACAGACTGAGCTAAAATATCTGTAAATAATGTATTTGATAAAAGATTAGTAGTACAGAATATATCAACTCCTAATGAAACAGCAAAAATGTACTTCTCCAAAGATGACCAACACAGTTCAAAATAAACAAGTAACCAACTATTTCTGCCAAGTACAAGATCCTAAATTCAATCCCTAGTGCCCCCACACACACACACACAAAAACACAAAAAACTAGAAATAAACAAGTAACCAATAAGCACATGAAAACTACTTAATATCATTACACAAATCAAAACAGTAATATATCACTTTAAACCCACTATGATGGATATAGCTTTTTAAAATATGTAGAAAATAACAAGTAATGACAAGAATGTGGAGACATTGTAATCTCAGTACATTGCTAATATGAATACAATATGATGCAATCACTGTAGACAAGTTGATGTTTTATCAAAAGACTAAACATAGGGTTAACATTCAGTCCAGTGATTCAGTTTCCATTATTTAAAGAACTGAAAAACAGCATTGAGATACTTGTACATCAATGCCATAGCAACATTATTCATAATAGCCAAAGCTGGAAATAATCCAATCCTCTATTAACAAGTGAATAGCTAAAAATAACATGATTACATACAGTAGAATATTATTCAATAAAAAGATGAATAGTATGTTAATGTACGCTACAGGTATGTGGACCTTGAAAGGGTGATGCTTTGTGAAATAAATCTGTCACAGAATAACAAATAATTCATGACTCCACTCATGAGGTATCTAGGATCAACCATTTGACAGAGACAAAAGTAGAATAGATATTACCTGGGGCTGGCAGAGTTACTATTTAACTTTTGTGTACACATGTCTTTGGAAGTATAATAAGTTTTTCATATAGATAGTAGTGTTGGTCACATGACATTGTGAATGTGTTTGATTCCACTGGATTGTACACTGATGAATGGTTAAAATGGTAAATATTGTGTCATGTGTATTTCACCACAATATAACAAAAGAAATACTGATACATGTTACAGTATGCGTGAACTTTGAAAATATGCAAGGACAAGAAGCTAGATAAAAGGTCACACAGCATACAACTGCAGAAGAAGAAAGTATGTAGAGGCTATACACAGAAAAATGGGTTTTCAGGGGCCAGAGAAGGAGACTGAGGGTTGACAGTGAACAAGCATATAGTTTCTTTATGGAGTGATGAAATGTTCTAAAATTGATTATGGTGATGGCTGCAATACTTTTCCAATATACTAAAAGCTATTGAACTTTAAAATTTAAATAGATACATTATAAAACAGACATTCCAAAGGTTGCTGAAGTTAGTGATAGTATACCAGAGTCAATGGCAGTTTACATAGGCTAAATAATGTGCTCCCAATGTATCCCAGGCCCTAATCCCTAATCACTTTTTGGCGGTCCTCATATGATTAAGTGAACAAGCTCTATAGTGTACCTTTATATGATGGCATTATTAATGTTTTTTGTTTTATATATTTGGTACAGGGTTTACCAAATACAGACTATAGGGTCTCACCTTGAATAAACTGGATTCATAGTGATCTTCCTGTTTTCAGCCTCCCAAGTTCTGAGATTATAGGAGCATGCCACCATGTACATTCTTTTATTTATTTATTTATTTTTTTCTATGTATTTAGTACATGGTCTACAGGATCTCACTACACAGATTGGACTTATAGTGATCCTCCTGTTTTCAACCCCTCAAGCACTGGGATTATAGGCACGAACCACCATGCCCAGTCTCAGTCTCCTTTTCAGGGCACTCTGGGGGTGGGGCCAGCACAGCATAACAGGGATCAAACTTGTGTATGCCTGAACAAGCGCTTTAATCCACTGAGCTATCTGGCTGGCTGAACCTACTAAATGTTACCTTAGTTGGAAACACAGTCTTTATATGTCTGATTAAGTCAAAGAGATTGAAGCCAAGGGACTATCCTGAATTATCTGGTAAACTTTAAATAAAGTCCTATGTATCATGTGCAGTATGACTTGGTTAGGCAAATGATTCAATGACATGAATATGGGAGGAAAAAATAGTTTATGGGCATAAGTAGTATGCTTCATTTGAGTCCTGTTGGTTTATATAACAATTGAACATTTGTTCTGAAGTTCTGGACAGAGTTTGAAACTTATGGATAGTAAATGACATTTTCCAAGCAAAAGAGCAAGAGGGGTTGTAATCAAGGATGAGCACTGCTCTTTACATTTACTTCCATCCCCCATCCTGCACACAAATAAACACTGGGATTCTGTAGAATGCCCAGAAGCAGACACTGAAGGTACTGTTAACAGGAACCCAGGACCAATTGGAGCTGTAGGAGCACTTCCGTTCTTTGTTCTGATGTTTGTGGTACTTGGAACTGAACTCAAGCCCTCACATATGCTAGGGTTGTACCTGGCTATTAAACTACACCCCAGCCTTGCAGAATGTTCCCTTGGTACAAAAAAAAAAAAAATCAGAATTAAGTATGTAATAGGGACTCTTTCTGTCCACAGGCTGAAGAGGACCCAGAAAGGATTAAGGACACTTAGCAGATTTAGCAATTAGGAAATTATATTATTCTGTTCACGCTATCCTAATATAGTATAATAGACTGGATTTTATATCCATAAATAACTACATTTTTTTCCTCACAGCTCTGAAAGATGGAAGATATCAGTGCAATAGGGTTCTGGATTGAGCATTTGTTCAGGACTTTTTGGTATATCCTCACATGATTAAGCAGAAAAGCTCGCAGTGTCTCTTTATATGATGGTCCTAATGTCTTCATGATGGCCCTACCCTCATAAGTTCATCTGAATAGTTATCTTTCAGGTTGCATCTTCATATACTGTCACACTGAATGTTAGGGCTTCAATATATGAGTTTTGGAGAAAAAACTCAGTTTACAGCAGAAGTGGCCATTGGGAGAGTTCAGAAGAGTAAAAGCAGATGCTAATGGCAAGGAGTGGGTGGGAGAAGTCCCCTCTACTGAAGCCCTTTGTGTCTGGAATACAGCAAGAGTTTAATAAAATTTGATGAACTTTTGCTGTACCCCCTAGCCTAACAGTTACACCTGGAGTTTCTCCCGTGTCCCACTTTTAAGCCCTTTGGACTAACTTTGCTGTAGTTTTCAGTTTTCCTAGTGAAAATGCCTGTTGACCACCCTCCACACACACACTGGAAAACAACCAAGCCTGGTTCCTGAAGCTGGATTTCATTCTAGTAAGATCAAGGCTGTGAAACACTATCCTAAAAGTCTACAGATGAGCTCATGAATGAGACCATAGATTTCAAATCCCAGCATGCTTTGGGTAGGTAATGTCTGGAGTTATAAAGTCAGAGATTTTGAGGAGCTAGACAGGTAAGGCAAAATAGAAGAGCCGACTTACATGTAAGACAAGAAGCAGTGGTGACTTTGTTAAACTGGGAAGTTTCCTAAGGTCTAAATGGAGCAATTTCTAACCAGTTGCAGCCAGCTGTTACCCTAAAGGTTAATGGCCCCAGAATTGATAGGTATTCCTATTTTCCAAGAGATCCTACAAGAATGACTAGATTTTATGCTAAGCTTCCAGTTGCTAATGTTGACAACTAATTCAAATTAATTGTGAAGGTTCATCAGAGCACACCTGCCATGAGACATTTGAGCCGCAGGAGACTCTCAAGTTGCCTGCAGTGGTCCCTACCTAAGATCTTGCTAGAGTCAATTAAAGATAAATGAGGAAAAGTTCTATTCCTACATGAGTAGTAAAATTAGAATCATCATTAACCCCTGGGGCATAATTAAGGTTGAGAATAAATATATGTTTCCCTAAGGTCTCACTACATTCATGGAAAAATATATCCAAAATTAGAGCTGCAGAGGGCATTTGGAGATGTCAGACTCATCTCTAACTGCTCAAGAGGGTCAAGCATGCCATTAGCAACACAGTGTGCCATGTCTGCACTGCAGCATTGTTATGGTTTGGGTATGTCATAAGCATATCCTTAAAATTTGTGTGTAGGAAGCTTGGTCCCCAGGGTGGCGAAGTTAGCTGTAAGGGTTTGTTTTGCTTTGTTTTGTTTTTTGAGACAGGGTCTTGCTATGTAGTCCAAGCTGGCCTCAAACTCGCTGAGTAACCCAGGCTTTCCTGGAACTCACAGTGATCCTCCTGCTTCCTGTTCCCAGGCTGGGATTACAGGCATGTGCCACCACCACACCCAGATTTTTATTAGGGTAGTGAATCTGGGATGTGGTGAATCTTGAAAATGTGATACTCGGTGCAAGGTGATTAGGACCTCTGAGAGATGGAGTCCAACAGGAGGCAATTAGGTCCCTGGAGCACTGGCTTGACAAGAGATGGGTGCTGGTCTTGTAGAGTGAGTTAGTTTTCAAGAGTGAATTGTTCTAAACAAAAGAACTTGGCCCTGACGCACTCTTGCTTCTTGCGCAGCATCTCACTTCTCTGCATAGTTTGCTCATGATGCCATACGGCATGAAGTTCTCTCCAAGGGTCCAATCAGTGTGGGTGCCTAATCCTGCTACCTCCAAACCCATGAACTAAGGAAGTTTATTCTATAAAGTTCACAGCTTTAGGAATTTTGCTATAGCAATGGAAAATAGACAAAGTACAGTGAGGAACTACAACCAGGATCCCGCTCAGAACAGGGGTGGGAGGCAAGTAAAGTGTAATGCCGGGTTGATGGCAGGAAAAACAGAATGGGTTCTATTTGCTTGACGTCTCATGGCTTCAGTTTTCTCATGTGAACAACAAGCCCCTGAGCCCAAGATGCTATTTTCATCCCTCCATGTGCAATTTGCACTGGGTGGCATGAATTCATTTCTGTCTCCCTATGGTGACACTGTATTTTTCTGGTCAGCAGGAGCAAGAAACACCTTTTGGCCTTGATGAAATCTATCTCCACAGGGCTCCATGACTCAGCACTCTTAACAGGCACTCTGGGAGCAAAGCGGACCAGAAACGCACTGTTAAAAACCTTAAGTGAAGTTTGACAAGGAAAAAGATAAGATAAAGGGGATAGATGGATATTATTTTTCCACTTGGCATTTTTCCCCTTATTAAAATGAGAAAGACAATTGAAGAAAACATTCTTGCTCTAGAGGATTAAACCATACTTGTTTATCCACTGAATCATTCATTCAGCAAATATTTACTGAGCACCTCCACAGTCCACTGGGTGCCAGGCTGTGCAAGGCTGAGGTGCTGCAGGAAGAGGCTGCCCTGGGTGTGCTCTCGCAGGACAGACATCATGTGAGGGAGCAAACTAAACCGGGTTCAGATGATAAAATTCATTTAATGACTATAAAAACAAGGTGCAGGGTGCTATGATAAAGAATAATTTGAGAAGGTATACAACAAAGATAGTCCCTCTGAAAATGATATTTAACCTGGAAAGTAGAGAAGAAGCAGGCTGTGTTCTCCTGCTGAGAATATACCTACAGGGCAGGATTCCTGGGGATAGGAACTACCCAATGCAAAGGACTGAGTTAGAAAGAGCTTGGCAAGTTTTAGAAATTGCCAAAAGGCCAGCTGGCCAGAGCCTGCTGGCAAAGGAGCAGTGGACTGAGTTTGAGCTAGCTGGAAAGGAAGCCAGGGTGATTTATTCCAAGGACAATGGGAGCTGTCAAAGGGGGCTTAAAGCATGTGGTGACAAAATGCGATTTTTCTCAAAGAACCTTCTGCCTTCTGCGTGGACATTAGATTGCAAGGATGAAGGAGGAACCTGAGTGGGAGGCACATGCATTCCTGAGGCCAGGGAGGATGGACATGGAGAGAAGCCAATAGGCTCAGGTGACATGTTAGGAAACAGGCTGATGGACTGGATGAAGGCAGTGCAGGACAGAGAGGAGATGAGGATGACCCCACACTTTTGGGTGTAGACAGTTGTGAAGTGCGGAAGGCACAGTACTAGTCACGCCACTGCCTTGCCTAAAATATTTCTATTCCTTCTCAATGCAGCTAAGAAAAAAATATATATAAATTACTTAGCATGGAGTTTGTAGTGTTTTATAGATTGGGCCCACTCCAATTCTCCCGCTGTCTTAGTTTTGGTGTACACGCTACCCTCCTTCATTATTACTGTGGTTATTTATGTCATTATACATCATTTGCTTTTCCTTGAGTATATCTTCTTCTCCTCAGAATGTGAAGCACTTGGGGTATTGTTCTCTTTCCCTAGAATATCCTTCCTGAGGACTGCCTGAATAGTATTAATTTGGAATACAAATTCAGGATGCCCGGATTCAGTGTCTCACAGCAATACTCAGCAGCTGTGAGTCCCTTGAGGCCAACAACTGTACAATGCCATACCATTCAAAAATGTGTGAAACTGAGCTTGGGATTCAAAAGCTTTAGAATGAATTTACAGATGCATAGGTGCTGCTTGCCGAAGGTTCTATGAAAAGCATCAAAGATGGTCTGCATCATTCATGCTAAGCTTAGATCTCCAAACCCAATTCTCAAATCCTCTCCTAATCTGAAAACATACCCTCCAGAGAAATGCATGAGTCACTACCCTGGCCCACCAGAGAAGCAATTATACTTATTAATTATATACTCAGACTTACTTCCCTCAAGTACTTCTTTATAAGAATTTCCATACTGTGAGCCTGGCATCCACCTTGCCTTGGTAGCCACCCTAGCTTTAGCCTTAGCTGTACATGATAATATGTGAAATATTTCAGCCAAAATCATCACCATGCTATCTATGTTTTTCAGATTTCTTTTTTATTTAACCATCAAAAAATCTTGCACTAGTTTGGGGATTGGTGCACAGTACTGGAAAACAGAGAAAAGAAAAATAGCAGGATCCTCAGCCCTAAGTTCTGGCTTCAGCTAGTTAGGAAATTTTGCACACTCTGAAACAAATCTCAAAAAGGGACACAAGGAAGGTTTCTGACCTGTAGGAGTGTTCTGGATATGAGAAGGCATTTTTAAAACTAAAAATGCTCATGTAAAGGTCATAAAGGTTGGATCCCAAGAGGCAAGTTAGTAATATTCCTGATCACTCATCTTTCCATGTTATAGGAAATGTTTTAAACTTCATTGTCTAGCTTAGTAAAGTTCATACATTGATTGGAATACACTCTGCTTCACATAACGCAGCAGAGCAAGCATGAATTCCAAGCCAGATCATGAGTTCAAGTCCACTGGTTTTTCCATTTTGCTTAACATCTGAGGTGCTGCTCAGCTGGAAGCTGGTGTTACTACTCAGAGGACCAGACCATTAGGACATGATGGACTCTTCCATACACTCTTTCTGAGCTAGTGGTCTCCCAAGCCCCAAGGACCCCCTTTTTTCATGGTTCATGCTTCTCAAGACCAGAATTCCATCTGTTAGGAAAGGAAAGCTTCTTCTCTTCCTGAAGGCGTTGGTGCCTGAGTTGAGGTACAGTCCCTAGCAGCAAAAGGACCATCACTCCCTGCTTCCCACAGTCCCCTGGATTCCTGGTGGGACCTTCACCAATCACAGCCCCTTCCAAATTTCCTGGGTGCCCTCTACGTGCTGATATTTTCCAAGGTAACTGGGAAATAACAGAGTTGACTGGTCTATGGTCTTTATCAGTATGAGCTACCTGTTGGTCACAACCAGAGTCAAGATTTTTTTTTTTTTTCAGAGTCAAGATTTGATCTAAGACAAATTATAAACTTTACATTGAAAGGGTTCCTGGTGTTGCCTGAGCCCAAGCATTCCATTTTATAGATGAAACTATTGCTGAAGCATTCTAAGCATTTATGGCACTTATAAGTATGTAATAAGCTCAAAGGAAGAAATGGAGACAAAAAACTTGTAAATGACCTGCCATGGCTCACATAGCTAGTCATTTGTGGTCAAGCAGATTCATACCAAAAGAAGCTAGCATTCCCCCACCCCAGTTTATGGGGTGATCCAAGCCCAGTGTTATGGTTTATGTCTAGTTGTCCCCCCGAAAGTCTCATGCAATCATGCGGCGAAGACTTCTATAGATGGGACTTGACTCATGAGTCACTGGGATTATGTGTTTTAGCACTGATGAGATTATGGGTCTGAGTACTGCTGGGAATTATAGGTATGGCCTGAGGTGGATAGGCTAAGGCAGAGAGCCTGATGTAATATAAAAAAAGACAGAGAGACAGACTCACACTGTTACTGTGCTGCCCTGATTGGTTGGCTGCCTCTGTCACCATTTTGTTGCTGTTCTGCCACCGTGAACTGGATGCTCTCTGCTCTGTTCTACTCAGCCTTGGGCCAGTCAAATATGGACTGAAACCTCCACAAGCTGTGAGCTAAATAAACCTTTCCTTCCTTCATTTTGAGTGTCGAGTATTTGTCCCAGCAATCAATAAAAAGTAACTAAGATACCCAGTGAGACCTACACACACTGAGTCCATGGTGGCTTGCCAGTCATTCCCCACATATAGGCAGGATGCCCCACCCACAGGCCAAAAAAGCCTGACCTTGAGCCAGAGGAGCAGAGAGGCTGTCAGTGGCAGACCAGGTGAAAAATAAGAGAAAAATTGTGCTCTGCTGTTTCCTTTCTAGCCTTCATTTCCCAACTCACAAAGAAAATCCCTGCACTCATAATGTGGACCAAGAAAATAGCCTCTATCTTCTAGATGAACAGAACTCTCTATCTATCTATCTATCTATCTATCTATCTATCTATCTATCTATCTACCTATCTTTGCCCACTCCCACCCCTATACCTGAGCCTCTTTTGTCCTTTATCTGACTTTCTAAGAACTTGACTCATCAATCTCCAATTAAGAATGACATTTGGGTGGAAAAACTTCAACAGATGGGTTGAGATAGATCTGCTGAATGGATCCAGGAGGCTCAGAAAACATAGTGTCAAAAGCTTCCTCCAGGGGATCCCAGGCACAGCAGTGCAGCTAGCCTTGGGCAAGGCAGGTCTGCCCAGAGCCCTCAGGCCTGCTGCCCCATCTCTGTTGCAGACACTCTCTTCTCCTCCTCAGCACATTTCTGCATGTGTTTCTTGCTGTCAGAGAAATACAGATTTCAGTCCCTTCTGTGCTCATTCTTCTAGGGCTTAGGCTATGTCAGAATCTACCCCTCCCACACACCTGCAGTGCAGGAAGCTTGAGCTAAAAAGCCTCTAACTCCTACTGCTCTCAGGAACTCTCAGGACAAGGATAAACATTATGCACAGTGTGAAGGGACAGGGTGGTGACGGAATTGGGACAAAGGAGGCTCCCTGACAACGGTGGACAAGATCACAAAGATGAAGAAGAAGCTAGACTTGGGGGCCCCTTTCCTGGTTGGTTCTCATCTCAGTTGGGGAAGCTCATATTTTAATCCTATATATAAAGTAATTGGAATTCCGTCAAGTTAATTTCAATCTACCACTTCTAGTCTAACCCACAGTAAGAAGAAAACCACTAAGGCGTATTTGTAGTTTAGGGGAGCCAAGGGGTCCTCAGTCCAGCCATGCAAGACAAAAGTGTCAACCAGGGCCAAAACAGGTTTTAGTCATTCATAAAGAAAGACTGGCTTGAAGATGAGTCACTGTGAGAGTGGCAGGAAGTAGGTAAGTACCGTGAGCTCAGCAGTGTAGGAGATCTACATTTACTTCTGCAATATTCAGAGAGAAGGATATACAGAGGGCAACTTGCACTACACAATTGATGTACTATCTAATGTTTTGGGGTCAGTGCTTCAGCTTTGATGTGTAATCTTTCAAGCCCCAGGAAGTCATAGCCTTTATCTCAAAGCTCCATCCCAACAGAGAGGGTAGAGCTCTCCGCCCTGTCTTGATCCAGCTCACACTAGAGAGCAGCAATCAAGGGTTGCTGGGAAACACGCCTGCCACCCTCAAAGACTACCACCAGTACCTCAGCTAGACCAATATGCATTGCTGAAAGCCAACTGAAGGGATAAGGAAAAGTCCCAGCCAGCTCTGTCCATATCAGTGCACAAAAACAGGGCCAGGCACAGCCAACATGAAGGCAGTTGCTTTTTCTTTCAAGAAGAATAGCTCAAGTGGTCCTCCACAGGTATCATGGAAGCATGAGTATGTCTAAAGGAACCCTCACTGTACCATGGCTGTGAGTCAAGTGTGCCAGTGAGGTAGCCCTCTAGCATGTCTCTTTCCTTGGAGGGGCACTTTCATGCACATAGGATGCAGGGGCAGAGCATGGCCATGAATGTAATCTGTAAAGGTGGTTTGACCAAGGCTGCGCTTAAGGTATTTGACTGGGCTGTGTTTATTAAAGAGCCCTCAGCAGAGATCCCTCTTCTAAGCTCCTCACTCAAGACTGTCCCACAAGCACAAGGACTATCTGGCTCACTTGCTAGATCGAACACCAGAGGGAAGCAAAGTCAGGCCTTTGAGGAGGAAGTTTCAAGAGGACAGTGGGTGTTTCACAGAAGAGTGAACAGAAACTTTCACTTTCTTTTGGTGTCAGAACAGGTATAAACAGCGACTCCAAAACACAGAGGCTTTTCACCAGAAGCAGAGCTACTTTCACAAACCACCCTGATAGGATCTTGTTCCTCAAAACTAATGGTTTAAAAATCCCATGACTCGGCATACTAGTGAAAGATGCTCTCACCCAGGAGAGCTCATTTTGGAAGCTAAAGTAGGGAAGAGTCTTCAGCACTGCTTGACAGGAGAGCCAATTACCTCTCAAAGAGGAAAACTAAAATTCCTGCAAGTGTGAATTGTGTTTCTGTGAGTGGAGCCATGGAGAGTGGAATTTCCTCTTTTGGTCAGGATAGGGAGATAGTTCCAGAAGCAGGTCTGTGCACATAGCGGGAACACCAACTAAGTCGTCACCAGCACTCTCTTGCTCTCCATCCTCAGAGGAGCCTCAGAAAAAAATGAGGTCAAGGCGTTGGAAGTTCCCACTAGTCCTTGCCTTTGAAAAGCCACTTTAAGAAGGCTGTTCATGGGGCCCTGCAGGATGGCTCAGTGGTCTAAAGCGCCTGCTTGGGAAAGCTTGGGCGGCTTTAGGGACCGCGGTTCGATCCCCGGCACCACATGCTTTGCCAGCCCTGCCCTTGGGGTGGGCTGAGCCGGCCATAAAAATGAGTGAATAAACAAAGGTTCTGAAACAAGAAAAAAATAAAAAAATTAAATAAGAAGGCTGTTCAAACCTAACAAGGTAGGTAGTCACTATATTTTTTAATTGTACCAACAAGAATTCCTCAAGCAAAAACAAGCAGTTGTTTTGTTTATGTATATTAAATCAAAGCTCTGGATACTAAGAGAACACTAGAATAACCACATTTACTGAACCATTAGATGCCATCCAGAAAGAAAGCACCATCCTAGGGGACAAGTTCCCATAGCCCTCAGCAGCAAAACAAGGAGCAGTTGAGAAAATGCCCACCAGCTCTTGAAGGTTAAAGTATGTTACAATGAACATTTGGGGAAGATGGTACAAATTTCTTATGATGAACCCACATTAGTTATGGGCAGAGGATTACACAAAATAGGGGTAGCTTTGGGCCAAGAGGGTGGCTCAAAAGGAGAATTTGTTGCCTCTGAGTCAGGCAGGGTTACAAATGAAATGCAGAGGCATCTATAAGGACAAGATAAAATTTGAATTCAAGTTGTAATAGTCAAGAATGTGAAATGGTCATTTGTTCTTTTTGGGCTATAACTTGCTAAAGATTAGCCTCTCACATCCCCTCCCTTCCATCCTCTGGTCCTTATCATTCAAGCTAAGGTAGCTCAGGATGTTTCTCTCAGTACTTGCATAAAATGCAAATTATCCCATGGAAGCACATCTCATTTCCAAACACTGCAACTCAACTGCCCACACTTAAGTGTGTCCTGCACCAAGCTCCAAGAGAAGAATGCTTACTGAGGCAAGTGTCACCTGCATGGCCAGCACAGATGAAGGCTGGCTTCTAAAAATAAGCTCATAAACTAAGGGACTCTTGTGATCAATAAAAATGATAAATTGGCCTGGGAAATTGACCATTGTGTGGGAAGGATACAGAAATTGAGTTCATTTTTCAGTCTGGAGAAATAGGTTAAAAGGATAAAGCCTATGTGGAAACTGGCAGAGCTCTGGGGAGGAAAGTACTTGATAAAAGTCATGGAAATATAGCAAAAGTTATATAAAAGATAGTGAGCGAGATCCTTTCAAATCCACAGGGGGAAAATAAGAAAATGCTCTGAGCCAGGCCCCAGTTTTCCAGCCCACTGTGCACCCTCCTTTCTGCCAACTACTGTCCTTTATTCCAAATGCTATTTAGAGAACCTGAATTTTGTGTTTCAAGATCATTGAAAATCACTTGATGAGTGCCACTGGAGCTGCACTTTTTCAAATGTCTTCCACACAACTATTGATCACTTCAAGGAAACACAAACTCTTAAGTAAAATATAAGATTTCATACAAGTAGATCCATATCTGAGCTATACCTTTGATCCTGTTGCAATATGTATAGATACCAATTACCAACAATGAGTATATGTAATGTGTATTGTAAGTATATCATAATAAAGAATAAAAGTAAAGAGTTCCTTTACTAACATGGCCAAAGTCACCAGTGCCCTGTTAAAATGTTCATAAATGAACTTCATGGATTTAAAGGACTTTTTTTTTTTTTTTTGTGGGACCAGGGTTTGAACTCACAACCTTGCACTTGCCCAGCAGGCACTTGTGCCTCGGAGCTATCTCCCCAGCCCTTTAAAGGACTTTTGATGCTTCTTGCACATCATACTTGAAATCAAGCCCCATCACTCATGTCTGAATTCTTCAAGTGCCATCCTGTTCCTCCAAACTACAAGTCTCCACACAGCCTTTGCACAATGACTCAATTGTCTTGAGCTGATGGCTTTGTTTCCTTTGTTCAAGGTTTAGTTCATTTGCTGTGTCACCTTGGCTTTCATATTTTATAGTTTAGAAGTAAAGCCTGCCCACCATCCTTCAGATCGCACAGCTCAGCTACCTGAACGAGGTTCCTCTTCTCTGGGAAGAGAAATTCACAAACACTGCCATCCAGAATGCTAGTGTAAAATCAAGAATACGGGCCAATATCTCCCACACTTCATGTTAATAGTTAATAGTTAACACAATAGGATTTCAGCCAAGTGTGGAAGCATATGCATATAGTTCTGGCAAATACAGAGACTTAAAACCACAAGGTGAAGACCAGCATAGGTAACAAAGTGAGGCTTTGTCTCAACAACATCATATTTCATGGTCAGCAGTGGAATTGTCGGGTGTATTAGTATCCCAGAGCCTACAATAGTGTCTGACACAAAACAAAGACATGATAAGTACTGTTGTTTGAATGCATGACTTAGAAAATTTAATCTGTTTATATCCTTTAGAACTCTCTATTGTTATACAGATTAAATGCAATTACAAGTAAAATACCATCAGTATACCTCACAGATCTAGAGATCCTTTCTTAAAATTTATCTTGAGCCAGAAGAGATCTATAAAAGCAAAAGCAACAAGGAAAGACCAGAGGCATCACAATCCCTGACTTGAAAATTTATACTCTAAAAGTATTGTGATAAAATCAGAAAAAAAAAAAACCTGAGAATCAATGGAAGAGATTAGAAGATACAGACACAATTACAAACACACTCAGTCACCTTATCTTTGACAAAGGGACCAAACATGTTCACTGGAAGAAAAATAGTGTCTTTAACAAATGATGTTGGAAAAACTGGCTCTCCACATGCTAAAGACTAAAGTTAGACCTATGTCTATCATCATGTACTAAACTAGAGTCAAAATAGATTAAAGATTTAAATATTAAATTAGAAACACTAGGCCCGGCGGGATGGCTCGGTGGTCTGGAGCGCCTGCTTGGGAAAGCTTGGGCAGCTTCAGGGACCTTGGTTCGATCCCCGGCACCACATGCTGTGCCAGCCCTGCCCTCGGGGCAGGCTGAGCGAGCCATAAAAATGAATGAATAAACAAAGGTTCTGAAACAAGAAAAAAAAAAAGTCAAAAAAAAACAAAAGAAAAGAAACACTAAATCTACTGTAGGAGAAACTGGTAGAAATCTTGAAGACATAGGAGTAGACAGAGAAATATTTCAAAGAATAAACAACTGGGATCTCACTATTTTGAAGTTTTCTGCACATTAAGAAAAAAAAAAAAAAAAAAAAAAAAAAAAAAAAAAAAAAAAAAAAAAAAAAAAATCACCAAGAGAGCAAAAGGAAAGCACACAGTTTGGGAAAAACTTTTAGCCAAATGTCCTGCAGACCAAGGGCTTCTCTCTAGATCATATAAAGAATTAAAATCAGGACCCAAAAATGAAAACCCAATCAAAAAATAGGCATCTAAATGAATGCACACTTCTCAAATGATGAAATACAAATGGCAAGTGAATACATGAAAAAATGTTCAATATCATTGTATTTCATTCAAGAAACACAAATTAAAGCAATTACAAGATTGCTTTAATTAATTTAATCCCATTTAATTGATTTAATCCCATTTCATCACAGAAAGAACGGATATCATCAAGAAATCAATACAGGGCCAGCCAGATAATTCAGTGGATTAAAGCATCTGCTTAGGCTGAACACAAGGACCAGTGTTTGACCTCTAGTGTGTGCCAGCCTGCCTTCAGGGTGCACTGAGATGACCACTGAGACTGGGTATGGTGGTGCGCCTCTGTAATCCCAGCTCTTGGGAGACTGAAAACAGGCAGATCACTACGAGTCTTATCTACATAGTGAGACCCTGTAGTCCCTGTACTAAATAAATAAAAAAAAAAAGAGAAGTCAATCAATAACATGCTGGAGGTGCTGTGGGAAAAAAGGAGCCCTTCTCCTCTGTTGGTGAGAGTGTAGACTGGTGTGGCCACAGTGGAAATCGGCATGGAGACTCCTCAAAACACTATAATTGGAAGTCTCACTCAACCCTGCAATGCCTTTCCTGGGTATTCTCCCAGAACTGGAAACACCACAGCGATGTACATTCGCTCATGTTTACAGCAGCACAATTTGTCATAGCTAAATTTCAGACACAATCCAGATGCCCATCATTTGAGGAATGGATAAAAAAAATGTGGCATTTTTATAGTGTATTAGTCAACTATCAACAACGATAAACTCATGGCTTTTAAAGGCAAAAGGATGCAAGTAGGGACCATGCTCATAAGTGTTTCCCTACCGTAAGAAACTGAAAGAGCAAGTAGGATCGGAAAGGCACAGTGGATACTGTGAAAGGAGAAGAAAGTATTTAAAGGGAAGGAACAGCTGGGATGAGGGAAAGGAGGAAAGAAAGAAGAAGGGGATATATATATATATATATATATATATATATATATATATATATATATCCAAACAAGATTACTTGGGTAATTATACTGCTAATTTCTGCTGATCTACTGAAAGGAGCAGAGCAGTTAGTTAATGCTTAAATATTTTTTCTGTCCTTATTTTAATTTTTTGACCAATTTTACACGCTTATTTCTGGTAATCTGAACAACTAATTTGAAGATAATAATATGCAATATAATAATTATTGCTAAATTCCTATCATTTTGTTTAGTGAAATTCTAGATCATTTCTAATGTGATTTTTTGTTTTGTTTTGTTTTGTTGTCTTTTTGAGACAGGGTCTCACTGTGCAGTTTAGGCTGGCCTTGAGCTCACTTTTGTAGCCCAGGCTGGTCTCAAACTAGCACCGATCCTCCTGCCTCAGCCTCCTGAGTGCTGGGATTACAGGCGTGCGCCACCACTCCTGGCTTCTTTTTTTATTTATTTATTTATTTATTTATTTATTTATTTATTTCTTGTTTCAGAACCTTTGTTTGTTTATTCACTCATTTTTATGGCCGGCTCAGCCCACCCCAAGGGCAGGGCTGGCGCAGCATGTGGTGCCGGGGATCGAACCGCGGTCCCTGAAGCCGCCTAAGCTTTCTCAAGCAGGCGCTTTAGACCACTGAGCCATCCCGCCGGGCCCCTACTCCTGGCTTCTAATGTGACTTTTTTACTGTCTTTATTCTCTTAAAAAAAAAAAAAAAAAGCATAGAACAAGGGCTACTGCCAATTTCAAGTGAAAGAATGTACAAGTACTCCAAGAGAGCTTGTAAAATTAAGTTATATCATTACTAATGTGTTGGGGAATCCAGCTAAGTGCCGTGATGCAAAGATAGTCAGCAGATGAAGGCAAAGACTACCAGGGGCCTCCAGGCCCACCTAGTGATTTCAGCTACAAAAAGAGAAGACTCTTCCTATAGCTTCATTTTGTCTTGCCCTTTTCTGCTGTGGGCCCAAGAATTCTGCTCACTTGATCACTTTCCGAGGCAGAAATAAGGCTACATATATGGTAACGGCCCAAAGCAATGTTTAGCGCTGCGCGGGAGCCCGGCTAGGCTGCTATTCAGCCTCTTCAGCCCTATGCTCGCTACCCCAAGACCCCGACCAAATTCTTCGCGGAAGCGGCCGTAGCTTCTGGTGTGTGGACCTCCCAGCTCCAGGATTCATGGCCATTTGGTGTTTCCTCAAGTAGAATGAGAAGCTGCGATAAAAAACTTTTATATCTCACAAAATCTGTACCATTTTTAATATTTTTTTACTTTTTTCTTATTCTTTTCAAAATGTTAAAAGAGGAATTTTTAAAAAGGGAAAAGCAGCTATAAAAGTACTATAATCCCAGCACTTGGGAGGCTGAGGCAGGAGGATTGGTGTGAGTTCGAGACCAGCCTGTGCTACAAAAGTGAGCTCAAGGCCAGCCTGAGCTGCATAGCAAGACCCTGTCTCAAAAAGACGAAAAAAAAAAAAAAAAAAAAAAAAAAAAAAAAAAAAAAAAAAAAAAAAAAAAAAAAAAAAAAAAAAAAAAAAAAAAAAAAAAAAAAAAAAAAAAAAAAAAAAAAAAAAAAAAAAAAAAAGGGAAAAGTTGCAAAAAAGATTTTCCAGAAACAGTAATTAGTGACTACTAATAATACTGTAAAACGCTAAGTAATAGTAAAAATATTAGTTGTTCAAAAGAGAAAGAAAAAGAAATGGAGCAGGCTAAGATTCTGCAGTGCTCCTCTAAATAAACACACAGAGCTATGTGTAAGGTGAGTACTCAAGCTTGTATATGCAACCCGGACCATAGCAGCTTCATACTAATATCTTTTTTTTACTATTTTGTTTTTTGGTACCGGGAATCGAACTCTGGGCCTTGCGCTTGCTAGGCAGGCACTGCGCCACTGAGCTACGTCCCCGGCCCCTTCATACTGATATCAGGACAGTGCTTTCCTGGAGTCCTGGATGCACTGTATTTCTGTGGTGCCTTGGATGTCTCTGCTGCTGGACTAATCCAAGTACCTGACTAGTTTTCCACTAGGAAGGTGTACATAGAGAGGAAGGGGTCTGCCTGTAGCAGTAACACACCTAGTGTGGCCTCTGTGCACACCTACAACAGGACAAAACCCCTCTCTCCTGGCAGTGGGCAGCAGGTCATGCTGCACACCCGGCACCTGTAAACTTACACCCTTCGCCTGTTATGGGTTCTCAAACAGAGGCCAGACCAGAGTCCAAATTAGAATTTAAATTTGAACCTGGGTTACAAAAGTGAGCTCAAGGCTAGCCTGAACTGCATAGCGAGACCCTGTCTCTAAATAAATAAATAAATAAATAAATAAATAAATGTTCACAGTTAGATCTCAACATCATTAATTTTATAGGTTATATTTGATTTTGAACATATTTAGTTAAACCGTTTATGAAACAGAACCTGACAGTCAGGGCCAAGAAAAACAAGAAAACAGGTCCAATTGAGGGAGAGATCAGGTCATTTATATATGGAGACATCAAGAATAGATTTTGACAAATCTCTAGAGCCAATTTTTTATTACATTATACTGCAATTGTTTTACATGTTGTTCTGCTATTTAGCTAAACAAGAGATTTTTTAACAACATTAAATATCATAGCATATGCTTAAATCTCTCTAGTCTTATACATTTTTTCATCCTTTGTGATGATATTTTATTGAATTATTTTGAGATGAGATCATCACTATTAATCTACTCAAACAGCAAGGAACATTAGTTAACAACAGAATCTGAGTGTGTGGATTATTTTAGAACTCAGAGGGAAGACAGTCAGTATCTCTATTGGCCCCACTGGTTTTTGTGCTATCTCTCAAGCTGTAATATGAGCCAGGGATATTTCTCCTTTGTCTTCAGGTCTGGCCTGCAGTGAAGTGCATCTGTCTCTCTCAAGTTGCAAAGTCACCTCGTTTTTAATATTGTCTCCTTGGGGGCCAGCCCTGTCTAACTGCCTACAATAGTTCTAGCTAACTCAGCTGTCTATAATATTCCCCTCTCTGGAAAAGTAACCCCAACTGCCATGAGGGAACTATGACAATGACTGCTCTGGCTTCTTCAAACTGACGGGTTGTAGTTGTTGACTGGCAGTCAGAGATATACTCCAGAGGTTCTATTTAAAAGGCCCTCAATAAACACCAGAAGTTTTTTTTTAATCTTGATAGAATTGTTTTAAATCTGGAGAAGACAAAGCGAAAGAAACTATTAAACACACATGGACCAAATAATATAAAAAATGTCAGCAGGATAATCATGAATACAGTCAAAAGAATTTTCACCAAATGAACAGTAATGACTATAATAAATATGACAAAGATAGGGACTAGGGACCTCAACATTTCGTACATTAGAGAGATCTGGAATGTTAAATCTCTTAAATTGGGGTTTAGTCCCTTTATGATCTTCTATGGCCACTAGGTATTGTCTCAAATAAATTGGCCGATCTTATTATTACTGGGGCACATGAATTGCTGGACCTATGGAAAATACTGAGTACTCTCCGTTTTGCAAGTAGGATCACTGTCTGGGTAACGGACACATCTGCATGAGCATCCATTAAAAGTTTAATAGGCCTCTTTCTTATATTGGCAGTTTACATGGGTTCCTTCAAGCTGAGAGGGGAAGACCCATGACCACCTCAGTCTGAAACTTCCTCTGACTCCATCATGAACATTTTCTTTTTTTTTCCTCTCTAGCTGCTTTGGACATTGTTGCTTGAAATGTCCCTTCTCTCTGTCTGGATCCAGCAGGCTGCTAATATCACTGTTCTCATTTTCCAACTATAATTCCATTCTCTACCCTCTTTACTATGAAACACCTCAACGAAGACCAATTTATTTCTGCAAACACTTCTAACTTCTGCAGTTTGTGTCAGATATCTGGGGCCCATTGAACAAGATTATAACCTTTTGGTTTTAAGGCCCCCTGCAGGTAGCCCTGCCCAAGGAACATGATTCCATAGACCGAATCTGGTGGATCCCAGTAAAAGGAATCTTAATCTAGCATATTTGTTATAGATTTTTACCAGCATGATTACCTGTGTTTTGGTATCTTCTAGGAAACAACAAATTTTCTGAGAGATTAGAATATACATAATCAAAGCATGAGCATTCAAGCTAATAAGCAAATTTATAAACTCTTTTGAGGCATAGTAACTCACTAACTCTTGGACCTCTTATAAAGTCTGACAGTTTGCTATATGTCCTTTCTTAGCCTTAGCTATAGTATAGCTAAAGTAAGTTACCTTCTAAAGTCTGTTTCTTTTTGAGGTATGATTGGAAGGAAAGTCGGGGTTGGAGAAGAACAAAGAGACCTGTGCCAATGTCCAGCAATAGGCTGGGTATTCCTTTAGTCATAATTACTCAGGCCTCCTCCATGGAAATGGCAGGTAGAGATAACATCTGGCCAGAGGGAAGAGGCAGGCCCAGTGCCCTTCAGTCCTACTGGACCATCTAGGAAGTCTGAGCTCTGGGGCCTCCACCTCAGAGTGCAGTCTCACCTCTAGCGGCTGCCATTTGCAGTCAGGGCATGGCTTATGAGTCTCTTAAGGCAGTCCCTCTTATGCTGGCCTGGCTTCTGACAGCAGTAGCAGATGAACTTTATTATTGTTGAGCTTTTCTTGGAACCCAGAGAATCAGATATAGGGTCGGTTTGAGGCCACAATAATGGCCATTTTTTTCTCTTTTGTTTTCTCTCCCAGGTTTTCTCCCAATTCCTATTATAGGAAATTATTTTCTTCATGTCCTATAAAGTATCAAGTTATCTAAACTGAAGTCTATCTTTTATAGCTCTTTTCTAATCTCTGGAGATGACTGAGCAATGAACTTACCTGGAGGATAATCTGTCTCTCTATCGAGTTAGGATCTAGGAAAGTATGCTTTACCAGTTACTCTACTTAACATTCTAAAAAAATCAGGGGAGTGTAATCTTCCTCCTGGTAAACAGCTGAAATTTAATAACTAAAGGCTTGGTTTAGTTCTTAGTCCTTCTAGAATACACACTAGAAAACTTTTTTACTATCCTCTCCTGCCTGGCTATTAGGCCAGTAGAGGTCTGACTGCTTGGGTCCCAGCGGGAACAGGTAGCTTTACTGGCTGCTTATCTTCTGGTTGTTTAAAATTAACAATACAATATTTATCTCCAAATGCAATATCAGCTTATAATGTTGCCTGCCTTTTTTGTATTAGTCAAAGCTTGGTTTAAGGTTAACATTACATCAATGTACTTATCAGGGTCATCTAAAGATTTTCTAAGATCTACTCTCTTTTGTAGGTCACAGAGAAAAAGGCACATAAACTCTAGAAGTTCTAAAATTTTTCTTTTTACTTCTTTAAAAGACATCATCCTTGAAAAGCTGGGATAAACTAAGGGCGGATGTAGCCTAGTAATGACCTGGATTAGAGCTGTTCTAGAAGCCCACCCTTTAGAATGGCAAATAAGGGATACCTTACTTTCAGTAATGGTGGGCAAGCTGTGATTAAGGCTATCTTGTCCTTAAGCTACAAAGGTCAGCAAGCAGCAGCCTTAGGCATCTGAATTTCCTGGTTCTCCAATAGCCCATAGCTACGTTTCAAAAGTAGATAACAGTGACTCTCTTACTGCAAACACAATCTGAACCTAAGACAATTGTTCTGGTGGTAGGACTGTCTTACAGAAGGAAGCATAACCATTGCATTAAAAGGTCAACTTAAAGTGAGCACTTTTTTTGGGCTACAAAATTCTCTTCTAGAGATAGAACAATTGACTGGAGGATTGGGCCCCATGCACTGAGCCAAGTCTCCAGACACTTGTGTTCTCCACCTAATCACCTAGATAAACATTTCTGGCAACTGGACAAGATTTAAACTTGAAGCTCATAGATGAAACTTATATTTATCATCTAGCAATAACATTTTGCATATTGGTAAAAACACATTACTTTAAGGCTGACAAAAATCTTTTTTACTCTTAATGTATAATGTACAGATGTAAATCATTTCCTTGACAGTAGAATGTAAACTATTGTAAGCTGCCTTAGCCCAACTCCTGAAGGAGTGACTCACTAACTGCTACTGAGAAGCTCAGGTAGAATTCCTAGTTTACTAGCAGAACGAGAGAAAAAAGTGCAAAGGCATCCAGCTGTCCTAATTGTACATGCCTCTAAAAAGAAAAGCACAAAGAGGTGGGAAATTAAGAATAAGGTCAAAGCAAGGAAACTAAAACAGAGCAGGCCTGACATTTCCTCTAGCATGTAAAGGGGGATCAGACCTAGTCCGTCCCAGTGAAACCTGTCCTCCAAGTCTTTGAGAACAGTTGCCAACCTGATGTCATTTAGTTGGCAAAAGGAGTCCTATGTGTTACATTCAGGCATGTATATTTTTAAAGTCTGAGCTAGAAGTTTACATAAAGTCTGCTGGGAGGCTTGCTAACCTTACTCTCTCTAGTGCTATTGTCTACAGTCAAACAGGAAATACCAGTGCATTTAGCAACTAGTTCTAATACAATATACACAAACATAAAAGCAGTCATAAAATGTTCCATTGAAAAAATACCGGCGGAATGGCTCAGTGGTCTAAAGCGCCTGCTTGGGAAAGCTTGGGTGGCTTCAGGGACCGCGGTTCGATCCCGGGCACCACATGCTGCGCCAGCCCTGCCCTCAGGGTGGGCTCAGCCGGCCATAAAAATGAGTGAATAAAGAAGCAAAGGTTGTGAAACAATAAATAAATAAATAAATCTTTAAAAAAAAATACCACAACCTTATAATATTTCCATATTTCAACTTAAATTTACCAACACATTTTGACCAACATTTTAACTATTGCATAATTAACTTATCTGTGTACCAGGTGGCAGGTGAAGCAAACAGGTTCTGAGGGTGGTGGTTGGGGGTCAGGGCTGCTTCTCATCAGTTGGAACTGCCCATGTGACTATGTGGAGTTGGCCGGCCATCAGGAAATGGCATCCGAAATGGTAGACCTTGAGTCAGTTCGGAGGGTCATGGACAGGTTCAATTCAAGCCTCGATGAAAGGGAGTTAAGATAACTCTCCAGACTTGGTAAGCAAGAGAAAGGTTAAACAATCCCTCTGGAAGCCAAGAGCTCTCCAGGAAGGATGGCCATTTCAATTCACATAAAACACTGAGTTATCCCAGAGTTACAGCGCCCCTGTAGGCTGCAGCACACAGCTGGAAACTCTGGAAATGGTTAAAAACACATTGCAATGGTGACAGATAAGCAGAAACAGAGGTAGAGGCAGAGGCAGAATGACACACACTTTTTACATAAGACAAACAGACAAAAAGATAGTAAGACCACAAGACAAACCAAACTGCTAGCTAAACCAAATCAAATGCTAGCCAATGTTGCAATCCATCATCATGGAAGGGAGTTGAATCCAGGGGGCGTTTGTTGCATCCAACCCCCCTGAGACTCTTTCTAAATGGGCCCCCCCAAAAATCTCTTACTAGTAAGAAGTTTCAAGCAGCTCGTTGTCCCAATTAGTAAAAAAATAATAATTTAGGAGTGCTTGGAGACCTACAACTGCCCAGGACCCAAGTTTATTCCTAGTGCAGGAGGTCTGTGTATGGTCTTGCTTCCCAAATGAATCCCGGTAATTGGGATCCCAGACAAGCCCACAAATGTTATGGGTTCTCAAACAGAGATCAGACCAGAGTCCAAATTAGAATTTAAATTTGAGCCTTTAATACTGAGCTTGGGGCCTTCCTGACTTCAACTCACACAAGAGAGAAGAAAAAGAAGCACACTGAGTGACAGAGAACAAAGTTTTTATACAGAAACTATTTTCCACTTAGCACATATTAATTTTTTTAATTAATCATTTGTCATACAGGCACAATTTATTAAACAGCAGATTAAGTACGAGGTCTGAATGAACTTTGAGTTTTAACAAATCTTTAGCTACATTCCCACGTGGATCATCATGCAGTCAAGTCTAAGCAACATTATCACCTCAGGGGCTGATTATCTTAAGTACCTCACACACATCAACATCAGTCACTCTAGTTTAGGCTATTACAATCAGTGCATTCCAACCTAAGGTCATTCACTTTTGGTCTTCACAAATGTAATGCTCTATTTGTTAAGAACAGTTATAGAAAGAACTCATCAGCCTTAGGAGGAACTTCCCAGACACGAGAGCTTAAAGTTGTAATTTTTAAACTACTGAGTAGTGAGCCCTATTACTAATTCACAAGGAAGTTATCTCGGTGAGTCTGAAATGTAAGTAACCCATTGCATCACCTTCCCTGTTTTTTAATCATAGCTTCTTTTATTCAACAAATATACATTGATCTCTTCCAATGAATCAGATATGCCTACATTTTTTTCTTAAAAAAAAAAAAAAATAGCCACCGCTGGGAGCTGAGCCTGCGCACCCGCTGCGGGTAAGCCCCTGCGACCCTCTGCCCCACCTCTGCGTTCCCGAGACTAACTTCCTGTCCCAGCCCAGCCCAAACCCCACCGCTGGGAGCTGAGCCTGCGCACCCGCTGCGGGTAAGCCCCTGCGC
>PVJA010002446.1:0-106950 GCA_004027025.1 Myocastor coypus | reverse complement strand
ACGCCTGTAATCCCAGAACTCGGAAGGCTGAGGCAGGAGATTGGTGCGAGTTCGAGGCCAGCCTGGGCTACAAAAGTGAGCTCACGGCCAGTCTCAACTGCATAACGAGACCCTGTCTCAAAAAGACAAAAAAAACAAAAACAAACAAACAAAAAAACCTAAATAAATTAAAAAGAAAAAAGAAAAAAAATAAGGCAAATAACAAAATAAAAAAAGAACACATTGAGAAGCACCAGCAGATGCCCAAAAGGCGGGGTCGTTCAGTCGGTCGGTCGGGAGGGCGTGGGGGGGCGGAGGAGCAGTTGCGTGGGGGCCGTGGGGGGCGGCGGTTGCCGATAGCTGTCTTCCTTCCGTCTGCCGGGAAACACTACCACACGCCCCCAATACCGGGCCCCGGTGCGCCCCTGACCCCTGTCGCCGGCCGAGTCAAGCTGGGAAACCGAAAATACAAGACTGCTGATGCGAGACAGACCGAGCAGCTGCATTAGGGTCGCCTCTTCCCATGATTTCTCCCCACCTCACAGGGGAGACCGGGGCAGTGCGGACAGGAGAATCAGCTCTCTCAGAGGCTTAAGGGGCCAGCGAGCGGCATCAGGCAAATAAATACTCGGATGTCAGACGGCAACAGGCCTAAGGGTACCTTCAGGACAGAGCGGGGCCTGCTGGGGCAGAGTACTACAACTAACACACAAACCCTAACCATAAGATGATATCATTCCGATGTGAACCAGAATCCTAACAGTTGCCCTAAAACCATAACACTAAGCCCAACACACTACCAGTAACACACTCATCTTTCCACAAAACCTAACACAAACCCTGATCCTAACCCCAAGTCTAACGTGAACCCAAACTCGAACCTAAACCCATCCCCAATACCAACCCGAACCCGAACCCGTAGCCTAAACCTAAACCTAACTTTAACATTTTAACAATACTCCCAATCGCTAACTCCCTAATGCTATCTCGAAACCTAAGAGAAACCTTAACTCTAATACAGTAAACATAGCATACACGCTGATACCCTAACTCTAAGGCCCCAACCCAAATGCAAACGCAAACACCTACAGTAAACCTGACCCAATAATCCTAATACTCGAACGCAAAGGAGAACCCGAATCTGAACCCAAACCCCAAAACTGACCGTAACCCTAACACTAATGCTAACACACTCACCCTATTCCTTAACACATGAAAATTCCAACAGGAACGTGAGTGCTCACCATATCCCTAACAACCTACCCATAACACCAGCACAGGGACACTAATCCACTAACATTCAGACAAACACTAACCCAAACCCTAACCTTAACCTGAAGCCTAACATGAACATTCTCAGTGTCCCACATATTCAACCAGGCCCCACATCCAAGCACCAAGTTAGATGTAGGAATCCTGTATTGGAATCATCTGTGATCCCCTACAGCTGGGTGCAAGAGGCTTCTGAGGGACATCCAGGTATAATTCATAACCCATAGTTACCATAAAGGGGTGCAATTTCTGATAAGTGATCTATAGTGCTTATAAGAAATTGATAAACTACTTGAAGATAAAACCTTACAATTTTGCTCACAGTGGTACTGCAGCTGTCATCATGCTGCAGAATGAATATATTGAATTAAGTTATAAATGCTGTGGGTACTACTTGCATTACCATGAGAAAGAGAAGAAGGAATGTCGAGAGACTCATGAATGTTCAAAGAAGGCAAAAGAAAAAAAAAAAAAAAAGATTATACTGAAGGCTAAGCTCTGCCACAAATAGTGCCATGCGGAGAAAATATAAATGAAGAAGACTACCAAAATGCATGAAAAGAGAAACACCAAACAAAGACCAATGAAAACACTCCACAAGGAGCAGTGCCTGCCTACCTGCTGGATAGACAGGGACAGTTTCATGCTAAAGTACTTTCCAACATGATTAAACAAAAACAAAAAGAAAGGACGGGAAAATGGAAGGTTCATCTGCCCAGAGTTTGTGCCCAAGGAGAAACAAAAGCATGAAAAGTTATTTGAACTGGAAAGAGAATAAAGAAAGTATGGAAGAGGATGGTTACTAAAGTCTGCTTTCTTGGAGATGGCTTTAAGAAAAGCACCTAAATACGAAAGCCTCACCAGGCTGTGGGCTTACATTTTAAGGCCTGTGTAGTGCAGCCTGAACTGAAACCCTGTGCCTGTCAATATTTGGTGTGAAAAAGAATCCTTCATGGGGTTCTTACCAAAGGAATAGTGATTGAGGCGAACGTGAGCGAGTTGGGCCTTTTGACACAGGACACAAGGTTATTTGGGGTAGATATGCCCAGGTAACCAGCAATCCTGAAAGCGATGGATGCATCAGTGCAGTCTTACTAGTTCGACAGATGTTTCATCCAATGACTTCTTACACTTATTGAAGACTACAGAGCAATCAGGAAAACCACAACTTGAGTACTGCTGTACAATTCTCATGACTACATTTATCAAGAAACTATGTATTTAGTTGTAAAAACATGAAAATGGCCCAGTTTTACACATTAGTCTTTTATTAGGGGTCTGCTAAGGGCTTATATGTGAGACTGAACCATTTGAAAAAGTAAACATCAATCTTTGCATTAAAGAGTGGGTACTCAGCAACACCGATCTCTCATTCCTAAAAAGCCACCAGTATTTGTGTGTGTGTGTGTGTGTGTGTGTGTGTGTGTGTGTGTGTGTTAGGGCAGGGTCTGCAGGGTGTTCAGGGTATCACTACTAGAACAGACTTATAGTGATCCGCCTGTTTACAGCCTCCTAAGAGCTGGGATTACAGGCACGCACCACTATGCCCAGTCTCAATTGCCATCTCGGTGTCCCCAGGTGATGGGGCCAGCATAGCAGGCTGGAAAGCCACCAGTATTTAAAGCCAGTGAAAACTTAATTTAGGGGTCTAGGGATAGGAAACTTGCTGAAGTATACTTTATCTCATCACTTATCATCAGTCCTACAAAAATTAAAATTTAAGTTTATTCTCAATATAGGCTTATAATACTTTAAGAATGGCATTAGAAGTTTATTTAGATAATTGTAATTTAGCTGCACTGGTGCCCTGAAAGGAAACTTTATTTGCAATTACACAATATTAGAAGATTATATGTTAGGTGTGCATCTCATGTTTTGTGATCTGAATTAAATGGTCATGTCTTGGAAAAAATATATTGTGTATTATTGTCTTCATAGTACTTATTCAGAATACAATATAGAGACATAATATCTTGTCCAAACATTATTAGCAGAAACCTTTCTTTTCAATGAACTGAGAGAGACTAGCTATACAGCTACTAGATCAGACTCACAGTGATCTGCTTCTGTACAGCCACCCAAGAGCTGGGATTACAGGTGACTGCCACCATGCCCTGTCTCAACTGCCATCTCAGTGCACCCCTGGGGCAGGGTGTGCATGGTATAGTTTCATTTTTAGCTGTGTAAAAGACCCTTTTCCTGCAGCCAGGGACTGTGGGTCTTAACTAAGTAGTTACCACCCTATCTCGCTATGGTGTATGTGCGCCCTTGAATGATGGGGCAGCAGACAGAGGGTGGGTGCCCCGCAAGGAGAAGCCATTTAGATGCCCACCTAGCTGCACCCCTCATAGGGACTTAGCTGAGACTTGGCTAAGGAGGCTGCAGGGCCTCCACTATGCCGTATATCAGTTGCCATGGAACTTCGGGTGAGGGCCCGGTCATCACAGCAGCCGGCGCTTCTCAGTCTTGGTGCACAGGAGCAGCCTATTGATGACACTGTCCATTTCACTCACTTACACTTTCATTCAGCAGGGACTCAGAGGTAAAGCATTGCATTTCCCCTTCCCTCAAGAGTGGCCTTAAGAGTTGATCAAGCTCTTCTGCTCAAACTGAGCAGATCTGACAGACTGATGAGCTGGACTGCCCCCCAGGGGTCTTACCAGAATTAGGAAAGCAGGCAGGCAGATGGATTGCATCTCCCTCCCTCTGGGGTCCAATGTGAAGTGGTCTTGGCTCCATCCATGAGGGCCATGACTGGTGATCAAAGAGGTCAGCACGGTTAGTCTTCCCAGCAAATGCACCCGAAGCAACAGCAAGTAGAAATGCCAAGAAGACACTCAGGTTTTAGAGGCCCATTGATTTACGTGGACAGTCACTGATCAGATCATTCCCAGAATATCAGGCCCCAGTCTGTGGTAGTCTAAGGCTTTTCTACAATGCACAAGCAGGAGGTGCAAAGGCAGAACAGAACAGCCTGGCAGTTTTTCGGTTTAGCTAGCAAGGTGAGATCATCAGTTACAAGGATAGACTAATAATCATCAGTTCATGAAGCTTGGTACAGTGGTGGTATGATCTGGCATCCTGCATGTTCAATTACGCTGCCATAGTCACAGGGATAAGGAAGATAATTACAAAGCCACAAAGTAGTTACACAGCCGGGCAGTTTCAAAAGAGGAGTTTTTTAAACAATGATTTCTCTTGTGTAGTTTTACTCTTTCAATCTCAGATGCCCATTTTTTGGCTGGAGGTCTGATTTTTTCAATTCTTTATGTATTCTGGTTGCAAGTCCTTTATCTGAGGGACAGCTGCTATACTTTTTCCCACTTTGGGTTGCTGTTTCATTCTCTCTGCTTGTGCAAAAGCTTTTCAATATAGTGAGATCCCATTTGTTGACACTTTGTTATATTTCCCTTGAAGACTGGGCTTTTATTCATGATATCTATACCTACACCTATGTCTTCAAGATGTCCACCTATTTTCTTTCTTTTTTCAGGATCAGGTTTCAAACTCATGACCTTGCACTTGTGAGGCAGGCACTTGTGCCACGGAGCTATCTCTCCAGCCCCAAGATTTATAACTGTTTTCTCTTTTAGTAAATTTAGTGTTTCTATTTTAATATTAAGATCAGAGATCCATTTTGACTTTAATTTGGTGCGTGGTGATAGACATGGGTCTAGTTTTAGTCTTCAGTGTGTGGAAAGCCAGCTTTTCCTGCACCAGTTATTAAAGAGTCTATCTATTTCTTCCAGTGAGCATGTTTGCCCCTTTTGTCAAAGGTAAGTGGAGGAATGTGTTTCCAGTTGTGTTTGTATCTGTTGTTCCACTGATCCTCAGGCCTGTTTTATTTGATAATACCATGTTGATTTTATCACCATAGCTTTGTAGTATACTTTCAGGTCTGGGACTGTAATTCCTCCTCACTCCCTCTGTTGCCAAGAATTGCTTTTGCTATTCTAGGTGTCTTCTGGTTCCAAATGAATTTTCAGTGTTTTCTCTAGGTTTAGGGTTAGGATTAATGAATCACATAACTGATACAAAGCCAAACAAGTCCAACAAGAAACAGTAGTAATTCCAGCAACGAAGTTTGGGCTGCAAACACAAACAATAATTTCTAATTTTATTGCACTATGGTTTGATATGCATGAGATGATTTCAGTTTCTTTACATTTCCTTAAACATATTTTATATATATATATATATATATATATATATATATTTTATATATATATATTTTATATACAAGTGCCTGCGGGGCAAGTGCAAGGTCATGAGTTTGAACCTCGGTCCCACAAAAATAAATAATAAATAAATAAATAAAATAAACAAGCTTTTGTTACTTTATAGACCACTGAGATTTTGGGGGATTAATCACTTTGTGTCCTAACTTGATCTTACCTCAGTGAACTGCCATAGAGTTGATAAGTGCACTAGTTATGGATGACACATGCCCCAAAGTTCATCTGTGTATATTTAATTTTGTTGCTAATAAGTCCACTAAAACCTGATAACTCTAACTGAATCATAGGAAATAGTCATTTAGATATTTTTAAGTATAAAGTATAACAATTGTTCAATTTGACAAAGCAATTAATGAATGGGAAACAAAAGAATCCCACAATTATGATGACAGATACTTTCCCTTGTTAGGAAAATGCATGTGTAAATTAGCAAAGGACAAAGAAGCAAGCCCCTCAAAGAACACTCTACACAGATCTGTGTTTCTATAGGATCAACACATTAATTTGTTCAACAAAATATTGTTTAAGAATGATGCTGTGTGCCAGGTATCCTGGCGATCAAAGAAGAACACAATGGACAGAAATGCAAGCCGGCATGGAGTTGATATTCAGTGCAGTGAATGCAGGTGCCAGCATGGCGCTAACATTACTTCTTGTGCAGCGAAGGTTGCCCATTTCTCATGACCTCAATAACCAGTTGAGAAAAGGAGAAATGTGGCCAGCCAACAGCCTCTCCGTGACGTTTAAGGCAAAGTCTGAAACAATATATGTGGTATTCCAATGTATACCACCTGGGCCCTGAAATGCTGCTCATTAATTGGGCTTAAACTCTTAAATACTGGTGTTCTGTTTCCATCCACAGAAAACAACAGCCTTTTCTTCTTCTGGCTGCACCTGCACCTACTGGCCTAGAGGAAGGTGCAGAATTGGGGGTTTGATTGATTAAACTAGGACTTAAGCATCCTGCCATCCCTTCAAAATCTCTGAAGATGAGAGTTCTTATCAAGAGCAGTCTCCCTAAGGCTCAGGTCACTCAGGTCAGAAGGCTCAGAAGATAGAGCTTGAAGTCAATGGTAACAGCATTATTGACTCTAACTAGTCTGATGCCTACCAAACCCTACAATTCCTAGTCACCTCTTATCTAATGTATATGCTATCTGTCAGTTCCAAAAGGGACAAAGACAGAGGGGCAATCCTGTGCCGTTCCTTTTTGTTCCAGTCAGTATGAGTTGTGCATCTATACTTGTGTACCACTAGGACTATACAAAGAACCTGTTTCTTTTCCTTTTTTTTTTTTTTTTTTTTTTTTTTTTTTTTTTTTTTGTGGCCGGCTTAGCCCACTGTGGAGGGGGGACTGGTATGGTATGTAGTGTCAAGGATAGAACCATGGTCCCTGCATGTTTGCCTAAGCATGCGCTTTAGACCGCTGGGCAATTTCACCAGCCAAGAACCTGTTTCAAAGTATGTCAATTAATAAATATTTGAAGATAAATGTATTCTAAATAATCATAGGACTCCATAAAACACAGATAGTTAAGTACAGATATAGAATGCTGAGTAGCAAGAGCTGTGAGTTTCCACTGATTCACTGTCCTGCCTTCTAGATCCATTCTGTATTAGTGCACTGTGGGTGAAAATCCCAGTTGTTGTTCTAGTACCATAAGGCAATACCTGGTTAGTTGTTCCTTTATTAGTAGAGCACAATAGCAAATGATGGTTGATTAACTGAATGTCAAGTACCGTTTTTCATCAAAAGAAACTAGGATTCCTTGGAGAAATGACTGATTTGAGAACTGTGACAGGAAATTGACTAGGTGAATGTGGTACATCTTATTGTGCCAGAAAATAAAGAAGCTTTCAAAAGAAAATGAGGCCTTGTCAAAAGAATACAGACAGTAACCAGCAGGGGCTCACAGGAAATACTTTGGGTCTAACCATGATCAGTTTTTTAAAATGACTGCACAGGCTCAAAATAATGTATATGTGTATGTATATAAATATATAGATATATAACTGCATATTTACAAGTTCATAGTCATACTTCAAAAATTCACTAAAATTACAGGTTGCTGAGACACCAACTTATGTTGAAAATTGCTGGTAATAATAAAGAATCAAGTATTAAAATAAGATGACCTTGGATACCTAACCTCTGAGAATCTGCCTCCTTATTTATGACATAATAGTAGTACTAGTGCCTACTCACCGGATTTTTGTAAAGATTAGATGAAATAATACCACACAGGATCCCAGGAAATTACAAAGTACTATAAACATGTAAAGGATAGCTGCTATTTGGACACTTTCCAAATGAAATTGATCTCTGAGGATTTACTGATATCTAATCTTTAAATTGATATGATTGTATGACGCTGAGTAGGGATTCAATATTCTGCCTCTGGTTTGAGCAGCTTATTTGCCTAACGAATCAAGTTTGGATTCTTTATTTTGCCATTGTCCCTAAAACCTGTGCTGGGTTATAGTTATTTTAGTTCCGTCCTTTCCAGGGAGGGAGTATTTTCCCTAAAGACCTAGATAATGAGCCAAACTACATGCAGTCTTTCGCTCCCTGGGGTCTCCTGCATAACAAGAGCCCTGGCTCTCATTGTCACCAAGAAATCTTGGCCCTCTCAAAAAAACCACTAGAAGTTAATTACAGTCCAATGGCAACTTGTTATCAACAGTGACTTGTTTAAGCAAGAGGTTCCCATAGAACACGTGTAAGCAGGAAAGCACAAAAAATACACTGTCCACTATAGGAAGGAGAATCTAGGTTTTATGATCCATAAAAATCGCTCAGAGCCTTCAGAGATTTTCAAAGGGCCAAGTGAATCCCAGCACTCTGTGGGGTCCAGAGGAGAAAGATCACAAGTTTGACCCCAGCCTGGACAATTTAGTGAGGTTCTGTCTCAAAATTAAAATTTCACAAAGGGCTGGGGGCATAGATCAATGTGAAGATCTTATGGTCTCAATATCAGGAAAAGATAGAATTTTTCTAGGCAACTGGTGTATTTGCTGGATCTGACATGTACCTGATCATGTGACTGTCTCAGCTGGATAGAAAAAAGCTCTAGCCACATTTCAGGCTCATTTCTAGCAAATTGATAGGTCTTTCTGGATTGTATTTTATGTAATTATTTCCCAGTTATTTAATCTTATGTTTTCCTCTCTCTTTTCTACTTATATGAATTTCTTCAGCCTTTTTTTTTTTCTTTTTTCTTTTTGTTAGCCTTTTTTTCGTAAGGAACATTTTTATTCTACGCCCCCGCAATCACAGGCACTTGTAGATTGGGATGCATGGACTTGTTGGGCACTGCCCAGCTTCTCAACCTTGGAATCAGATTGGACAAAACCGCTGGAGGTCATTTTGTCTTCCAAACTGAATTCGTTCAGTTTAAGTTTTTTTTTAAAAATTAATTCATTGTTTATTCTAATCCATTAATATAATTTTAAATAGTAACATTTTACTCTTCAGTAGTTTCAAGTACACAGAGATGTTACAGAAGTTCCCTTATGCCCTTGCTCAATTTACCCTCTGTTAACTATTTATATTATGGTGGTGCATTTCATCACAGCTGAGATACCAGCATTGATATGTAACTAACTAAATTCTACACTTTGCTAGGATTCACGTTTTTCTTTGGTCTCTTTTCTGTACTGGGACCCCATCCATGAGAGTACATTACATTTAGTCATGCCTCCTTGGTACATTTCTTTGTCCCTGTGACATTCTTTCAGATTTCCCCTTGGTTTTGAAGAGTGCAGGTGGATTGAGGAGTGCTAGTTGGATATTTTGTAGAATATCTGTACTTTGATTGTGTCTGATACTTTTCTCATGGTTAGATAGAAGTAATTGGTTTCTCAAAGGAAAATCACAGATGTGACATACTGTACCAAAGGTTATGTTCTCTGCATTTGCTTATCAAAATGGTGCTCAAATCTTGGTCTTGGGCAGAAGGAATGCATGCCGGGTTTATCCACTGTGAAGCTGCCTTCCTCTCAGTCTTTGCAAGTTGCAAAGTCATGTTTCGTCTCTGTCAGGAGCAATATGTATAAAGTGTTTGGAACCATTATTTGTTGAGTAATCTATTTATATCAGAATGGATTCATAATTTATTTTCTTTGTCCTCAGTTTTTTTTTTTTTTTTTTCTTTTCTGAGTGCTGGGACTAAGCCCAGGGACTCTCATGTGCCAGCCAAGACCTCAACTATTGAGCTACATTCCCAGCCCCTTCAAAAACTTTTTAAAGATTAAGCAAGGTGCCTCTTTGAGATAGTGACTAAGGCTATTTAAATCCAAAAATGTGTTCTTCTAACCCTATTCATATTATTCTAAGCATCAATAATCTTGAAAATTAGGTTTTCAATGAAAAAGCCAGGCTTTTATTTTCTTATTTTTTATTTTTTATCTTATTTTTTTCAGGCTTTTAATAACCATTGTTTGTCTTTGTGATGGTGAGGTATACTCAAAACCTTGCTATGTGTAACACAGCCTAAGGATTCTAGATAACTTCAAACAGGGTGAAGGAAGATGCTACGAATGTGCACAAGTATTTATTCTGTCCAAAGAAGATAAATGTTAGACTGGATGTGGTGGTGCACGCCTGCAATCTCAGTGCTTGGGAGGCTGCAAATAGGAGGATAACTACGAGTCTGACCTGTGTAGTGAGATCCTATAGGCCCTGTACTAAAAACAAAGAAGTTAAACACTAACACGAGTGTGTGTGGGGGGGCACAAGGAGCTAAAACTGGAGCTTAGTTGCAGGGCGACTACCTACAGGACTCTGTCTATATAGTTCAGCACCATCCCCCAACCAGTGAGTACTAAACTTAACGGAGCTCTGTGCCTCTTCTCTGGGAGGAGAGAGAAGAGAGATCACACTCATAAACACACAATGCCCCTGTTCAATCATCAGAATAAAAAAGGAAATGATATGAGAATGAAGACCTATGACAACACTCCTGGAACCCCAATATTCCTTAGAAATGCATCTGAAAGTATTCAAGAGGGGTGCAGATGTGGCTGAGAAGACTGGAGAAACAGAACCAGCCTGCAGGCCAGACTGGATAGAGGAATACTTGATCTTGGTAAGCACAGAGCAGATCACTGGGGATTCCCCTCAGGGAGGCAGCAGGAGGGTGCAGGAATCAAAGATTCGAAGATTCTCAGCAGAAACCACCTTGCCTGAGAATCAACTATGGGGACCAGATTCTGTTCCCTGACCCCAGGACACAGAGTCTCTAAAATATATTCCATTTCTGGGGAGGCAGGAAGGAGGAGGCAGAGATCTGACTGAGTTTAAACTTTGAAATAGCCACATTTAACAGCTAATGTGATGGAGTCCCCCTAGCAGGGGCTACACCAAGACTTTGGTCTGGCGCAAAAAGGGGATTCAAAAGTGAAAATAATAAAATTGTGATAGAAAAATAAAATTAAAGTAAAACCTTGAACTGCAAGTAACTTGTTCTGAAAATGTCTCACAAGATGAGCAAACATAAGGCTAGGGAGATAGCGCCATGTTCTAAGTGCCTGCCTGGCAAGCACAAGTACCCAGGTTTCATCCCTGGTACCATATACTGTGCCAACCCTGGAAGCTGGGTATGCTGGTACACACCTGTAATCCCAGCACTGGGGAGACTGAGGCAAGAGGATCACTACAAGTCTGAGCTGTGTAATGAGACACTGTACCAAATAAATAAATATTTTTTTAAAAAGATGAGCAAGCAGTTCTAAAACTTTTTTAAAAAAATGTATCAGTTATTTATACAGGTTCTTAGTAAGAACTTTAGAACACTAATTTATGAGCATAAATTCCATTTCTCAGAACAAAAACGGATTGTAGGTAGCACCAGAGCTAAGGAACAGCTTTGATTTTTGATAAAATCTGTGAGTCCACTGCTTTCTGATCCACCTTGTGCTGCTCTAAAATCTAGCATCTCTCTTGATGTTGAAAATCTCACCCTCCTGGTGTCTGGGTTTCTGCAGCTTCTTTTTCTTGAAGTAATCATCAATGAGGTGTTTGGGGATTTTAACTTTGCTGTCATCATTTTTTTTTAGAGATGGCAATGACAAATTTCTGGTGTGTTCTTTATAGAGCAACATGATTAAGACTAAGATGCCCAGGCACAAGTAGCAAGCCACTAGCCCACGGCTTCAGGAGGACCACTCTCTTGCCTCTGTGACACCTGATGAGGATGATTAGGATGGTGCCGTGAGTAATGCTAGCTCAAAGTTTCCTCACATGCTGACTGAAGGGTTTCTTGTGATGGCTCAAGAGCTTTCGGGGCACATCTTCAGTAGAGGAGTATCTAGGCATTTTTTGAAGTTTAACCACCCGGGCGCCACCATTCTTGTTACCACTGATTGCTTTTTTTGTTTGTTTGTTTGTTTGTTTGTTCGTTTTTTTTTTCTTTTTGAGACAGGGTCTCACTGCGCAGTTCAGGCTGGCCTTGAGCTCACTTTTGGAGCCCAGGCTGGTCTTGAACTCGCACCGATCCTCCTGCCTCAGCCTCCCGAGTGCTGGGATTATAGACTACTGATGGGTTTTGTAGCAAGAACTTTCTTCTTTTTCTTCTCAACCTTTAACTTAACAGCTATGTACTTTCTCTTGTACAAAGCCTTTCTGGAATACATAGCAGAATGGGGGTATTTACCAATTCCTCTTACCAGGATGGGATTTCAACCACAGTGGGGCTGCCCCTTCTTGGATTTTTTTTTTTTTTTTCCTTCACCTTGCCTTTTTTACCAGTGCCTGGCAGGAGCCTTCTTGGCTTTGGGTTTCTTCTCTTTGGTGTTGGGCTTCTCAGTTTTTTTGTCCACCATCTTGCAAAATGGGAAAGAAAACTTTTAATAACTTTTAACCTGATAAATAAGTGATGTCTTACAATACAAACAGTACATTGAGCATCACACGAACCAGTGATTCATCTGTCTTTCTGTTTCTGTTTAACCCCGCCTTGTGGGATTATGGGTGATCATCTCTCAACGACGGGTTACAGGGGAGATCTCAGCTGCAGAGAAGGCAAGAAAAAGATGGAAGAGTCGCTTACCGCATGAGTTTAGCCAATGGTTAGCAGTGATTCTGTGTGTGATAGTGAGGTCATCTTACACAATAACTCTCCTGTCATCTCCCTTAAAGGTAAGTTAAGGTTAATTTGCTTATTTTTTCTTACATTTTATTTTTTATTATTTTGTATTACATTATAGTATTACAATAGTTTCTATATGAATATTTTTGGTTGTGGAACAAATCATCTGAATTTCCACTATTATCAGAAAATTTGCTCTGATATATAAGTGCCTTGGATTATAAGCATGTTTCTGAAATGAATTACACTTGCAAATCAAGCTTTTAGTATATATTTTTCACATATCTGTGTGTATCCACTAGAAATAATTTATAATTTTTTTCTGATAATAAAAATATAGCAATGTATGTACCTGACAAAGAATTTATATAATTTTATAAAAATATAGCAAATAAAATGAAGTCATCCATTAATCAGGTAGTGATATGCTTTCAAGATAATTTATAAAGTAACATTAAGACAGGTATTTAGTAATGGACAACACATAGCATGCACAAAATAAAATTTAGAGTTTGGAGGATTTCCCACAATCTGGGTTGATTAGGTAAGGGTTCTGATTGATTCGTCAGCTGATTTACTCTGGCAGGTTTGAGGATCAGATTAAGTTATGCCACAACGACTAAACATACCACTGTCCTGCACATAATCATTCCCAGAGACTCTTACAATAGGCCACTCAAGCAATATGGATCTCAATATCATCAGCTCTGTGAATGAGAACAGTGTTCTGGGGCTTAGCCATTATTTGGCATTGAACCATAAAGAGGTTGCTCCCCTCCCAGCTGTGTTTTGTAAGATGCTGTTCCTTTAATCACAGGTTGTCCAGAGAAGCAAAAGCTCTCCCCAAGGGGATTATGATCTTCCCACTGTACACCTGAGACTTGGGGCCATTACAGCATAAATACCACCTAAAGAAGAGAAGGAAAGAGCTGAGTTTCCAGCACTACAGAGCTGAGTCCTTGTGGAAAAGGTGAGGCTTTTCTGAGTCAATAATGCCATTCTCTGTTAAGGTGCATTCATATGGCAACATGAAGGTGAGTGGCAATTAAAGACAATGGCAATTAAAGAGATGTATTAATTTGTCCTGATGATGTTACTACCGACCCAACCCAGGCAATGGTCCCTCTGACAGGAAAAAGGACTATTCCCCCACTTGAAGATGGGTTGAAATGTAGAAAAGTTATGGGACAGTATTTCCATGCTTTAGTTGTAGAGATAAAAAAGGTGGGCTGAAATTCCTGCTGCTTGCTTAAGTGAATGTCCTTTGGTAAACTACAATACTTGCCTCTTAGTGCCTTATTACCTTACATGTAAAGTAAAATAATTTCATGTGGCTGCCGAGTGACTGAAATGCACTATTATGGGGAAGTCTAAAAGCAGTGCCTAACAATTGCTCAAAATTTACTTTCCATTGTTAAAGTTTCTTTTAACACACTGGAATTACTACAATTTTAAAAAATACGTACTCTCTCATTACACACAAATTTCTTCAAAGATACGGTTTGAGTTAAAACAGTTAGTTACCTTCAGATTTGGCCTTGGAATCAAATGAACTTCTCACAGAATCTCAAGTCAGAAAACGGCGGGTCCTCAAACTTTAATAATCTTCTGAAAGACTTCAATGTACCAAATCCATTCTGAAATCAGAGGCAAACCAAAGACATTGGAAAAGAGAGAACGTTTTTGGTGAACAAATTTTGAAGCATAATTTAAAAAATCTTAATGTGTAATATATTGGTTTGTATTGGAGGGGTTTGTTTTGTCTTTGTTACCAGAAGTCAAACTTACAGCTTCATGCTTGCAAGGCAGGTAGTGTGTCGCTGAGCTATATTACTGGCCCTGTTGGTTTGTATATTATTACTAGTCATTGCATTTGTATATATGGATATTTACTTTATTTTGCTTATGTATAAAATATAATTCAGATTAAAGCTATCTGAAGTATATAATTTTAGATTTGTTGCCGTGCTAATTTGGTGATTTTATTAAGATGTTGAAAATTTGTTTCTGGAAATATGAGAAATGAAAATGAGTCATGAAAAATCACTACTAGTTTGAAAGGATTTACATTAAAAACTGTCTGCTATGTTCTCTGCACTATTTTTAGGAGTTAAGAGCATTCCAGGTATCCCACGTTGTGCAATTCTTTTCAGCTCATCATTAGGTGGAGTCAGGAGCAACTGAAACATGGAAGAAGTGAAAGCTACCATGCTTTAGATTGGTAGGAGCTGAAGGTAGCCCCAAGGTCATAACACACAATGACATGGCACTGAAACAGGTAAGCAAATGTTAGTGGCTGCAGTAGCTTTTCTTTCGGCATGTCAAATAGACAGAGACTTCCTCCACAAATAAGTTTGCTATATATACTGATCCTTCGGTTCATGAGTGTGATGTTCGGGTGTTCATGCTTTAGGCATGCGATGTGTCCCCCCAAACCTTTTTATGAAGCGGCTACGTTACCTGTCTGACATGAAAAAAAAAAAAAAAAGATACTGTGACTGGCTCAGCCTGCCCTGAGGGTGGGGCTGGCACAGCATGTGGTGCCGGGAATCAAACTGTGGTCTTTGCAGTTGTCTAAGCTTGCCTAATCAGGGACTTTAGACTACTGAGCCATCTTGCTGGCCCATAAGTTTGATTTTTTTTTTTTTTTTGTCTTTTTGAGACAGGGTCTTGCTATGCAGTTCAGGCTGGCCTTGGGTTCACTTTTGTAGCCCAGGCTGGTCTCAAACTCACATCCATCCTCCTGCTTCAGCCTCCCAAGTGCTGGGATTACAGGCGTGTGCCACCCAAGCCCAGGAAGTTTGATTTTGAATATGCACCATTTTTTGAGTTCTAGTCATGTACTAGGTACCAAGATAAGGTATTCACTTAACTGCCACAAATATCCAGCGAAGGAGGTAATATCATTACTCTCACTGCATGATGAAAATGGAAGTTGGAGAGGTTAGGCAACTTGGCAGCCACTGAGAGAAACAACTAAGGATACAAGTGTGTGTGTACTTTAGGAGAAGGATGAGGACCTCACTTAAGGTGGGATGCTAAGTCATGAGTGTGGCCAATTCCGCTTCTCCTTCTCTTCTTTACTCTGTATCACTTCCAACAAATTTACCAGGGGAAACACAACTCCTCCTTCCATCTTGCCATAGCGGAGCTTAATATCAATAATACTGGAAGACAGAGCTCTTCTGGGCTACAGTAAGCTGCATTTGCACCAGATGAACTTGTCTAAACATCACCCTGAGCGACAAACAGGGCTTGGCAACAACAGAGGATGGTACACCCTGTAGCCTCTGTTCTGCTGTCTATTTGTTATCACCATTGTGGTAACCCAGACAGACACACTTTGCATCTCCAGAGTTTTCCACTGTATCCACATAAATTAACTACACTATATGGGACTAAAGTATAAGAGGGTGAGGGTATTTACAATCTACAAGAAAGTTTTAGCTGGACGTGGCAGTGCACGCTTATAATCCCAGCACTTGGGAGGATGAGGCAGGAGGATCAGTGTGAGTTCAAGACCAGTCCGGGCTACAAAGTGAGCTCAAGGCTAGCCTGAATTACATAGCAAGACCCTGTCTCAAAAAACAAAACCAAACCAAAACAAAACAAAACAAAACTAAAAAAACCGACCAAAAAAGAGAAAGAAAACAGAAAAAGAAATTTTTTATTGAAGAAGGCAACAAAAAGTAGACTGAAGAGCAGAGAAGTTGAATAGCCAAGCTCTGAAGACAGACCACAGAGGCTCAAAGCTTGACTCCGCCACCATGACCCGGATGATCTTGGGCAAGTGCCTCAGGTGTACTCAAGCCTCGGTGTGTTCATCTATAAAAGTGACAGTAGCACCCATATGACAGACTTATCGTGAATTTTGAGTGATATCAGAATGTAAAGTGTTGGCTTCTGGAAAGAACTTTGTGAACGCTGGATTTCACTATTGTCTAGGCATCATATTTAGTGCTAAGAATGTACTACTCATATTGCCTAGCTAGATTAGAGAGAAGGCACATATATAAAAATGATAATTAGCAATACAAGGTAGATCACTCTTGTGTGAATAGTATGGAAATTTCACAGAAGGGATTGATGCAATTAAAAGAAAAGTTAGATTACAGATCAGAATCCAGAAAGTGTAGGTGGACTTTACCAATGTCATAAAGAGTAAAGAGTAAAATCCATGAGCCAGGTGTCATGGTGCATGCCTGTAATCCCAGCAGTTGGGAGGCTGAGGCAGGAGGATCAGTGCACATTCAAGACCAGCCTGGGCTACAAAAGTGCGCTCAAGGCCAGCCTCAGGTGCATAGTGAGACCCTATCTCAAAAAGACAAAAAAAAAAAGTAAAATCCAGGTCTCCTCACTTATGCTATATGAAACTGAGCCACACTACTACTAATAAACTTATCTTAAAATAGCAGAGTTAAAAGCTGAAGACACCTTTTATAAGATAGGCATTATCTTATTAAAACTTCAGATAACCCTAGAGGGAGGCATTATATATATATTTTTTGTTTTATAGATAAAAACATTGAGTTACAGGAAAACATGTAATTTGCCCAAAGTTCTGCATCCAGGATTAAAGTGAAGGTTTCTAGTCTACTTTAATGAATATTTGAAGGAGGGCAGAGTAGCTCGAATCAAGGAGGATGGTAAACTGAACCCCAGTGGTAGAAATTCACTTTCATGAAAATCTAATGAGCTGCTTTAACTGGAAGAGAAAATTCAAGCAGAGAAATTAGAAAAGGGTAGAGGCAGATAGGAGCTTCTGATGTCAACCCAGGCAGCATACATTCGGTTCATAGTTTTGCTGGGGTGAAGATGGAGGTGGAAGATGGGAACTTGACAATCACACCACTGCAGGGGTGTTGTTTTTTGTACTAATCTGATCACGGAGAGGATGAAGGGAACAGTTCCCTGGGAGCAGGACCAGCCCATGGCTAACAGCAGCAGCAATAAGATGGAGTCCTATTCAGGAGTTCCCCAACTTGCCAGGGTTATGCAGCCCTGAGGCCATTTCCAAATCTCTGGCTGACACTCTCCACCCATCCCTCCCCACAGGCTCTGGTACTTACATGTCTCTACCAGTAGACAAAGTCCTCTGCGAACCATGAAGAGTTCTTTCCAGCTATTTAGATTCACCTGGGTTACCAAGCCACCCATCCGGTCCTTTCACAGAAATCACAAGCTTTGGACAGCTATGACTCCTGCGGACTTTGAAGCCATAAATCGTTGTGACAGGCCACTGCCTAAGAGCTTTAACTTTGTAGGGGATGTGCTGGACCAGTGGTCCCAAAAGGAGAAGGTATGGAATAATGGGACTCCTTCAGGTTCCTCTGTCCTCTGGGGTCCACTCATCAACTGCAGCTCAAATCTTTCACCCATCTTGCTTTCCTCTGTCTTCGTCACCCTCCTCTCTCCCAGAGACCTTAGGTCCTCAACTGTACGTGGCTTTCCCTAGCGTCTCCAAAGTCCTTTTCCTCTCCCATCCCAATCCCTGCTGTGGCTACTCCCAGAATGATGCTAGTTTCCTTCCGTTCTCTCTGTGTTCCAGACAACAATGCTTTAGGTTTGAGATGTTTACAGATGTACACAAAAATGTGACAATTTAACTTTAGTCTTAGCTGGGCGTGGTGGCACACGCCTGTGATCCCAGCACTTGGGAGGCTGAGGCAGGAGGATCGGTGCGAGTTCAGGACCAGCCTGGGCTACCAAAGTGAGCTCAAGGCCAGCCCGAACTGTACAGCGAGAACCTGTCTCAAAAAGACCAAAAAAAAAAAAAAAAAAAAAAAACCTTTAGTCTTATGAATATAATTATTATTGAAACAATTGAGAATCAAAACTTGAGAAGAAGAAAGCAAGCATGCCACACAAAATGATTACTGTGCAACCTGAGAACAAAGCTAAAAAGCTAATGTTTACTGCCCCCATTCCAGACCAGGCACTAAACTAAGCACTCCACCTGTCAGCTTATCAAAATGTTCTGCAGGGCCCATCATTGAAAAGGTTAATCCTTCCTAATTAGAGGAGGAAAGTCTTATTTGAAAGTCATTGGGTTTTTAATACCTACCACTTGCCAAATTCTCTTTTGAACAGAGAGCTTCGATTTCTGTTGATGACTTTAGATAAAACAGAAGGATATCATTTTGCTTCTGTTATCCACATTCTACAACCTGTCAACAAGTGGTACTGTTTTTCCAATTGTAGTGGTGGTTAAATGCAGCTTCCTCCTTAAGTAAATATTTGTCAGTGAGTTGATGTAAAGACAAAGAACAATAGCACAAGTGTATACAAATCTGCTAGAGACAGTGATATTTGGATTAAAGATTGGTAAATGCTTGCCTGTATTATTTCATCAGATCCCTTAAGCACTCTACTTGGGGGTTTATATAAGGAATTTGACCTCATAGAAGTTAAGGTACTTTTCTAAGGTCACAGTGTGCTTCACAAACACCCGTGAGCCAAGTCGCTGTATTATGAGGCTTGTATCTTTAGGGTAGGGACACATTCATCATACTATACCATAGAGTATAATGGAGTCACCTAGAACTTAAGCACAACACTGAAGGAATGTAGAGACGTCAATGGGAAAAGGAAGAGTGACTGAAAAAGACAGAGTGGGATGTAAATTGAGTTTGGAAACGTTTTGCAATCAAGAAAAATAGAACTATTCCAGATAGAGTAAAAGAAAGATAGTAATTTTTTTTCCAGGTGGCACATAAATGACGAGGTTTTGTAGCACAGGTGAGTCTTCCTGTAGAATGATAAGTGAAGTTTCCTCCACTCATCAATCGATGCCTCCTTCCGCTGTGCTCCGCATAACCTGTGAAACCCTCAGCTCAGCCTGCAGGCACAGCATATGTTATCAGGTTCCTAATCAAACTCAGTACTCTCCTTGTAGTCAAGAAGAAAATCTAACTTAAACAAGAAAGAAATTTATTAGAAAAACTTGGAAGACCTTACACAGTTACTGTAGAGGTTGGAGAGTGAATCGCAGTGAGGACAGAAAGGATAAGCTCCTTGGGTGCATGAGTACCGAGACCCCATGGACAGGCTTTGCTCCAACCATTTTCATCTTTTGGTTCCCTTCAGAAAACTCAAAGTCTTAGGCCAGCAAGATAGAACAGGGGACTAAAGCACCTGCTTAGGCAAGCTGTGCCAGCCCCACCCCCAGGGCAGCTGAGCCATCCACAAAGCCCGGGCATAGTGGCATACCTCTGTAATCTCAGCACTGAGGAGGATGAAAACAGGAGGATCATTATGAGTCCAAGCTGCATAGTGAGACCTTGTAACAACCAAAAACATAGAAGGAGGAGGAGGAGGAAGAGGAGGAGGAGGAAGAAGAAGAAAAAGAAAGAAAGAAAGAAAGAAAGAAAGAAAGAAAGAAAGAAAGAAAGAAAGAAAGAAAAACTCAAATTCTGATTGGCCCAACTCTGTTCATGTGCACACCCACCATTCTGAGAAGGTCAAAACCATTCAGCAAGAAAAGCTCAGTTTCTCCAAAGACAGACTGGGGTGCTCTCTTAGGATGCACAAGAACAGCTGCTGAGGAGAAGAAATGGCAGATGTTACCTGGACCCTGTGTTAGTCAGCTCTCTGTTACTGTGATGAAATACTGGAGACAGGGATGGGGAGATAGCTCAGTGGAATAAGCGCTTGCCTGGCAAACGCAAGGACCTGAGTTCAATCTCTAGTCCCGCAAAAAAAAAAAAAAAAAAAAAAAAATACTGGAGACAAACAATTTAAAAGGAAGAAAAGTTTACTTAGGCTTACAGTTTCAGAGTTTTCAGTCCTTCGTCCTTGGCCCCTTGCTCTCTTGCTTTGAGCCTGTGGCAGCACTGTACATCATGGCAGGAGCCCATGTTGGATGTCTGTTCACTATGGGGCAACCAGGAAACAAAATCCAAAAGAGAAGAAGGGGGGCGTAGTGCCAATAGCCTTTTCAAAAGTACACCCCCAAAAGCTAACTTCCTTTCTCTAGGTCCCATGTCCTGAAGACTCCACAGGCCTTGGACACAGGGGTCTTGGGGGGGGCGGTATTTCCAAACCACAGCACCTCTCTTCTCTTTTTCATGTGTCCCTGGTCAGACAGGGGAGAGGCCAGCCAACCCAGCCCTGTGGTGGGTGAATGACAAAGGGGATGAAGTGAAATGGAGCTTCAGAGAACTTAGCTCTTTGTCCCAAAAGGCTGCCAACGTGCTCACCAAGTCCTGCGGCTTGCAAAGAGGAGATCGAGTGATTGTGATTCTACCCCGAGTCCCTGAATGGTGGCTCATCAATGTGGCTTGCATGCGAACAGGTGAGTGCTAACACTTAGCATTTTTGAATCATGCAGAAACATGAAGAGACTAAATCTCAGTCACTCTCTGAAACATTACCTCACAAAAAAGCGTGATACTTATAAGTAAAGAACAAGAAGAGTTGAAATAAAGAGAAATCATGATGTAATAGTAATTGCTATCTCAAGAACTCAGTATTATTGTGATAACTATCTAATAGGTGGAGAAACCAAGAAGAGAAATTATGAAGTCTGTCAAAAGTCAAACAGCTAGGAAGCTACACAGTTAAGATTAAACATAAAGCTCTTTAAAGACAAATATGGGCCCAAATTCTTCTTTGCAACACTCTGGGAGGCTGAGGCATGTAGACTGAAGTTGGAGTTCAGCTTAGGAAACTTAGCAACTTAGAGCTTGTCTCAAAACTTGTAAAATGGGCCAGGGATATAGCTCAGCAGCACAAGCGCCTGCCGGGCAAGTACAAGGTCATAAGTTCTATCCCTGGTACTGAAAAAAGAAAGAGAGAATGAGAGAGAGACAGAGACAGAGAGAGAGACAGAGACAGAGAGACAGATACAGAGACAGAGAGAGAGACAGAGACAGAGAGAGACAGAGAGACAGAGACAGAGAGACAGAGACAGAGACAGAGAGAGACAGAGACAGAGAGACAGAGACAGAGAGAGACACAGAGAGAGAGATTAAAACAGAAAAAGCTAGGGATGTGAAGGCTCTGGTCTCAATACCCAGTATGATTAAAAAATAATGCATCAATTACACATTTTCTCCCAAAATAACACTATAAGGTATTCTAAAAACAGACACTGCCTTAAGGGCAGGAGTCAGCAAACCAGAGCCCACGGGGTTTTATAGAAAGAGTTGATGGAATACAGCCACCTTTATTCTTTCATCCACTAGTTATGACTTCTTTGTTCTACAACAGCAGAAATTCCCTAAGACTGACTGCATTAACCACAATATTCACTGTCTTGTTCTTTATCAAAAATGTTTGACAATCTCTGCTCTAAAACACAAATCATTATATATCAATAAAATTAAATAAGAATACCAAAGGATAGGTTACTACAGAGAACACAAAGATATCTACTGCAATTTCACTAATAATATTTATTTATTTATTTATTTATTTATTTATTTATTTATTTTTTGGTGGGACCAGGGTTCGAACTCACGACCTTGCACTTGCCCAGCAGGCACTTGTGCCTCGGAGCTATCTCCCCAGCCCCTTCACTAATAATATTAAAAAATTGAACACAAATCTAAATAGAGATGATGAAATAAGTTATGAGTTAAAATGTACACGTAGTTAAGATGTGTTCATTTAGTTTTTTTTTTTGTTTGTTTGTTTGTTTTTGAGTCAAGGTTTCACTATGTACTTCAGGCTGGCCTTGAATGCACAATGTAGCCTAGGCTGGCCTTAAACTTGCAATGATCCTGCTGTCTCAGACTCTCCATGGCTAGGATAACAGGCATGTGCCACCCTGCCTGACAATGTGTTTATTGCTGATCAAAACTCTTGTACCTCAACTTGATGGTACTTAAGGATAATTTATAATAAGGATTATAGAATGACTTCAAAATAGTGTTAAAGAAATGCTGATGGTATAATAAAAGCAACAAGATAAAAATTTTTATATTCAGTATACAAAGAACCTGAAAATATGAAATCAACTCTATACTGGGAAAAAATTAAGAGTGTTTTACTTGTCATAGAAATATATTTAGTATACTTAATATCATTTATGCAAATTATGAAATGTCAATGAAAAATCCACAAACTAGTGCTCAAAGTGCTCAAGCAAAGGAAGTAAGTGAATATTCTGTTTTCTCAGAATTGTTAAATCTCCCGCGTGGATATTAGGATGACATGTGCTATACAATGTGGCAAAATTATTTTTTATGTAAACTGGATACAGTAAAATCAAAATTATTTTCTACCTGGATAATATTTGCTCTCTGAAATCCAGTAGAAATCTCCCCTTAAGTTGAGTTCTATCTGTTGAACAAATTTTATGCCAAAAATCCACCAACAGGACTAATTGTTTGTGAATCATTAAGGACAAGGGGCTCATGAGAAAAGTAATCTTACATTTTTACATCGAGTGAGCATTCTGAGATCCTCTAGGGAGGTGGTGACCTATGGTATGTATGCCACAGAGGCCAGTTTATATCATTGAAAGCCCTAAAAGGTTTACTATCACTGCTCTAGGTTATTTTCCTATTCACCTTTTTCATCTCCACATATTTATTCATTTTTTTCAAGAGAGGATGACATCTAAGACCTTTTAAAATATATTTAATAAAATAAATACTTCCTAGGAATTCAACTCCACATCTTGGTATTTAGCTTACTTCAGGGAACTCACCAAGAAATAATTAGTCTGGAATAAAACACAAATCTTGGGGGCTGGGAAAGGTATCTCTGAGTCCTGGTTCTATCATTTACTAGCTTTATAACCTTGGGTGAAGTTGACATATGCTAGAATTAATTTTAAGTGAGGAGATAACCAGGCACATAGTATGTGCTCAATAAATGATAGTGTCTAACCAGGCATAGTAGTATACACCTGTAATCATAGCTCCCTGGGAACCTGATGCAAAAGAATTATAAGTGCAAGCCTAGCCTGTACAACTCAGGGTCCTCTCTCAACATAAAAAAAAAAACAAAATTGAAAGGACATGGGGAATGCAAAGGCCTCAGGTTTAATCCCTAGTCTCACAAAGACAGAAAAGGTAGTGGTTGCCTGTAAGACTTTATATGCCAGTTTTTTTCCATTGATTCAGTTGAGAAAGTGCAAACTACCTTCTCTCTGTCTTACATCTGTTTCTGCCATGTGTGTTGTTCTCATGACTATTTAGGAGGAAGTGATCAATAGAGATAAGTTAAACATTGCCATAAACCTCAAAGAGAATGCCAGACCACTGAGATCCAGAGACCCAGAGGACTGGCTGTTTCACCACCAGCTGTAAACAAATCTCATACTCCCTCAAATGGCAACAAAGGAATGAATCTAATGGGATTGCTTAGAACTGTGGTTGCCAGGCAACTATATAGCCTTTATAGTCCATCATTATAGACGGGGAATATAAATCATCAATAAAAACATCTAGGACACAGATCTTTCTATCTGGGTATAGGTTTTATATTGTTCTATGGTACTAATATAGTATGTATATTATAAAACATATATTAACATATATTAAAAGGAGAAAAATATAAAAAGAATTCTAAGATCTCAGTATATTTCTCTGTTCTCCTTTCTAATGGACTATCTTGCAAAACTCACTTTGGACCCTACTGCTTCAGAGTATTGAATCGGATAATGTTCATAAAAATGTGATACAAGATGACAAGTGCCAGGGCTTGGGGGATAGATCAGTGGCATAAGTGCCTGCCTGACAAGTGCAAAGTCCTGAGTTTGATCCCTAGTACAAAAAAAAAAAAAAAAAAAAAAAAAAAAAAAAAAAAAAGACAAGTGCCATTTAAATGTTACATAATATTGACCCAACTAGTACATTAAAATGTTACATAATAATTCCCAACTACTACAATACTTCCCAAATGCTAGATACTATCATTATCCCCATTTTACAGATAAAGTACAGAGACATCAAAGTCATAAAGCTGATAAACTGCAGGGCCAGGATCAGAGCCAACGTCTGCCAGGCTCCAAAGCCAGTGGTCAAGACCCTGGGCAATGTCCCCAGGGACCAAGGCAAGATTTACTGAAGGTGGCATTTTGAAGCTTCTTGCCCCCCACAGGCACACAACCCAACTTCCCACAGTCCACAGAGTCATCACACCTAACATTGGACAATCATTCTGCTCAGCTCAGGATCCTCTGTCCTTCCCAGGGCTTGTCTTCATCCCAGGAACTATCCAGCTGACAGCCAAAGACATCCTCTACCGGCTGCAAGCATCCAAAGCCAAGTGCATTGTGGTCAGTGAGGAAGTGGCCCCGGTGGTGGAGTCCATCGTATCCGAGTGTCCCAACCTGAAGAACAAAGTCCTGCTGTCTGAACACAGCTGGAATGGTTGGCTCAGCTTCCAGGAGTTATTTCAGTGAGTGCTTTCCCCAGCTCATATACAGCACCCGAAACAAATCACAGCTCCATCTCAGAGTTGCTTTGCCTTCACAAACTCAGAAACACTGTGGGATGATCTGGGCTTCCTCCCGGAATGGAATTACCTACTGAAAGGATTTACAGTGCAAGGAAGGACTCTCACTCCACCCTCATTTTTCTTTTTCTTTCTATGTGCCATGATTAGTACCCTGCATAACTCGACCCATGCCTAACTCCCGAACTTCCTCCACTACCAGTCTTCCTTGTACTCCTCAAATATTCCCTCCCCCAGGGCCTTTGCACCTGCTGTTTCTTCTGGTTGGAATGTCTTTTTCTAGTCTTCTCATAGTTGGCTCTTTCCTACCTGATTTCATTTCAAATATTTTACCCTAACCGAGGCTCTCCCTGCCCAGCCTAACCAAGTAGAACTATGAGCCATTCTTTCCTAACATCTATTTATTTTCTTTATAGGATATGATGGTTCCTAAATTTGTCAATCCATTTCTCCTTTGGAGTAGGAGTGAGATGATTAAGGTCCACAGCCCAACGCTATCCCCCTACTGGCATTTTTAAAGAAAATTTTATTGGAACTTACCCATAACCATTTGTTTACATACTGGCTCTGGTTGCTTTTATGCTTAACAGCAACAGAAAGTAATTGCAACAAAATAGTATGGCCCACAAAGTTTAAAATATATGTTTCTGACATTCATAGAAAAGGTATTCCAACTCCAGCTCTAAATTGTAAGTGTTAAGGAAGCCAGGATTCTCCTTACCTGGTTAAGCACTTTATCCTCACTCCCTAGCAACACATTACTGGTGCTTAAGAAATGATGAATAAATGCATGAACAAAACATGTCATTTAACCTCAGTTTTCTTCATAAGTAAAATGGGGCATATATATATATATATATATATATATATATATATATATATATTTTTTTTTTTTTTTGGTGGGACTGGGGTTCAAACTCATGACCTTGCACTTGCCAGGCAGGCACTTGTACCACGGAGCTATCTCCCCAGCCCCCTTATATTTCAAGCATTGCTTTAAGGATAGTATACACTAAATGAGAAGTAACCTCAGTGACAAAATTCTTCTGAGCTGTAAAAAAGTGAGTAAAATGTTAATTAATGGTATTAGACTGCAGAGGTATTGAATACATTATGTTTTCAAGAAATCCCCCAGAGTTTATAGAAAGACAAGTAAACCCTACTGGGTGTTGGGCAGTTTCCTTTGTTGGAATGAAATTTTATCCTAGCAATTAATATAAATCAAATCCTGTTGGCCAATCCCAAAGTTCTCTCCCAAAGGTTTACATCAATAACCTTGTTTGTGTCTTGTATAAACTTTGTAACCTTAGATAAGTCAAATGCAGTTTCTCAAGTCTATATCTTATCCATATGGTAGGAATAATGATAGCATATAGTTAAGGGGGTTGTGGAAAAGCCAAATGTGACAGAGCATGTAAAATGCTTAGCAAAGTGCCTAGGACAAAGTAATTACTGCACACTCTGCAGTTATTTTCATTGTTTTTATTATTCTCAGAGTAAACAATATAGAGGTTCCTCACACCCAGGTGATTCAAGCATCCACTTCCATTGGCTGTGTGTGTGTGTATGTGTGTGTGTGTTGCTAGAGTTAGAACCAGGGTGTCACATATGTTAGGCAAGCATTCCACCACTGAGCTACACCCCTGGTCCTTGTAATTTTTTTTTTTTTTAATTTTGAGACAGAGTTTCACTAAGTTATGCAGGCTGGCTGAAAACTTATGATCTCAGCTTCTCAAGTAGCTGGAATTACTGGTGTGTACCACTGCACCCAACTAGTGAAATGCCTTTTAATACACTTGCATAATACATGTATTTATTCGTTTTAAAATTATATACCTATACTTTTGGGTATTGCAAATGCAAGGACCTGAGTTCAATCTCCAGTTCTGCAAAAAAATAAAATAAAATAAAATAAAATAAAATAAAATTATTGACTATCTTCTGGTAATAAGAGAACACAAATAGCAATAGCACAGCAAAAAATACATCAGTGTTAAACTGCTCTACAATCTTCAGTCACTATCTTAGGATCTGTACTTGGCAGGCCAGCCTCTGAAGAGCACAGCTGTGTGGAGACAGGAAGCCAAGAACCAATGGCCATTTATTTTACCAGTGGAACCACAGGTTTTCCTAAGATGGCTCAGCACTCTCAGAGCAGCCTTGGCATTGGCTATGCCCTCTGTGGGAGGTAAGGAGAAAAACTCAGTTTGCTTTTGATTACCACTTCCTTGAGCTGCCTATGTCTGCACCCAACTGTCCAAGTGACATCTCTCCTTGAATGGCTATATCTCCAATTATAATATCTATAACACAGAATGCTTGAGATCCCTGCCCTATTTTTGCTTAGTAATAGCACCATCTAATGAATGATCAAGCCAGAGGTTTCCCAATTTTGCTTTGATTTGATTCTGTAAAAGCATGTCTGGCTTCTTCCCCTCGTTGCCAGATAATTTACCTATCCAGAAGGGCCTGCTTAAAAGAATGGTTACCTAGAACTGTCACATTATCCTCTTTATTTTTTGCATAGCACTTACTGCTATTTGACACGATAGTATTTGCTTATATGTTTAATTAACATTATTCACTGTTTATTCCCTTCCTGTAAGACTAAAGATCTAGTCAGTCTTGTTCACGGTAAGCCTCATACAACATTTGCTCAGTAAATACTTGTTGCATCAGTGGGTGAACTGAGGAAGTCCCGCCCAACCCTGTCACTCAGTCTACTCTGAGACCGTAAGATTCCAGAAAAACCACTGTAAGAATGGTAAATAGAATCCCTCTTCTTGATTAGTCTTTTGATCCTTGTCTGTAGTATGTGGAGTTCTGCAGCCTCCTCAAAGATAATAGCTTTCTTGCCTTCCTGTTTTTAAATTGTTTAGTTTTAATCTGTTTTGCCACTTTTCCACATTATTCAGGTATTGGCTAGACTTGACGCCCTCAGATATCATATGGAACATGTCAGACACAGGCTGGATCAAGGCTGCCATTGGTAGCGTGTTTTCTTCCTGGCTTCGGGGTGCCTGTGTTTTTGTGCATCGGATGACCCAGTTTGACACTGACACCTTCCTAGATGTAAGTCCTGACCTCTGATTACATATAATCTTTATTTATTTATTTATTTTTTTTTTTGAGACAGGGTCTCACTGTGCAGTTCAGGCTGGCTTTGAGCTCACTTTTGTAGCTCAGGCTGGTCTCGAACTCACAACGATCCTCCTGCCTCAGCCTCCCAAGTGCTGGGATTACAGGCGTGAGCCACCACGCCCGGCTCCTTACATATAATCTTTAGAGTGCCTCCCTTCTTCCACCTGCCACACTTAACTGATTCGTAGGAAAACGAGGCTGCTTGGCGTTCAGTAAGTCATTCGTTTTTAAGAGACAAACTCTCTAGGGGCTTAGCTTTTGAGTTTATCTGACAGAGTGAAAGGGAATTAACCAGAACACTCTGGTTCAAACCTCCCAGGATTTGTTATGGTTGCTAAATCTGTGGTTGTATAGGAGCCAGCTCTAAATAATAGGCTAGAAGCCTCAAATTTAAACAAATAGTTTCTTGCTGATTAGTGATGAAAAGAAAGACTGCAGATGAAAAATCTGAACTGTATGCAGGAGACTTATTCTCTCCCTATGGAGCTCCTTCCATTCTCCCTCATTCTGTGCTTCTTGTTTTAATTTACAGACCCCAATACTCTTCAGACAACCAAGCACACACTTCCTTCTCAGTCACAGATGGCTAGACTGAGCTATCTGATAACATTTACATTTGAGAAAAATGTAATTCAGGTCAATTACTTTTCAGCCATGAAAAATCAATTAAGTTTAACATACATATTATTAAACAGATGCCATACCTATGTGTAACTAAAAGCTAGGCTCAATCTATTGTTTTGCTAACTAGTCTGACAAGATGGGTTGAAGTTCTAAGAGAAATGTCGGGTAACATAAAAACTGGAATTACTACATCAGGTGTGTAAAGAGCCCTGACTATCAGTTAACTTTGCAGTTTTGAGATTTACATATATGAAATAAAAATATTTTTATTTTATAATATGTATTAAACACTATATAAAAACTGATCAGACCATAAGTAATCAAAAGGGAGCAGATTATATGTGGTAAAAATACTCATTTATGGATTAAAAGTTATTCTTGACTATGACAATCTAGATAGCCTACATGCATACTTCTCCCAAATGCTTAATTTTAATGCTAATTATAGTATTTTATTGGGCACAGTGGAACTTGTGCTCCAGAAAAGGGGTCTCCAAACATTAATGCTTCTTTGGATTTAAGATGCATGTCATTATTTGATTTAAAGAATTGGATATTATCATGTATTCAGCAAATTTTTAACCATTAAAAAAAGCCTTTGAAAAATGTCTACTTTAACATTTTCTTAGTCAACTTAGAAGAACTGAGCTCTTTAAAAAATTAGTGCTGTTGGGGCTGGGGAGATAGCTCCAAGGCACAAATGCCTGCTGGGCAAGTGCCAGGTCATGAGTTTGAACCCCAATCCTGAAGAAAAAAAAAAAAAAAATCGGTGCTGTGCAGGTCCTGGCGGAGAACCTCAGACAATGACAGTTAGTACTAAGCAAGAATATATGGACTAGAGTTTTGTTTCTATCACAAAAGCTAACATGCAGAATAAGCTAGTTTATATTTATATTGTTCTCAAATTCGACAGTTCAATTGAATGTCTATTTCTGAGACATATACTGTATATAGATATGCATTTATTTTTCCCACTAACTACAAGTTTCCAGTAGTATCAAGTTATACATAAAGTATTTACATTCTTACTCCTAGCCTTGATCATGAGATGGGCATGTACTCAAGGAAGACACTGAGAAACTGTAGATATCAGTTCTACCCATGACTTTTCATGACCACTCTGACATCTCTGTCTCTCTCCACAATCCAGACGCTTACCACCTATCCTATCACCCACCTATGCAGCGCACCCACTGTGTACCGGATGCTTGTGCAGAAAGACCTTAAGAGGTATCTGGGCAGAAATCTCTACTGGAACAAACTGAAACAACCATTCAGCATCACGGATCCTGGGGTTTCCAGTCTCTCCACTATTGACACTTGGAACAAACAATTCTGTGTTGTGGGGGCCACCCTATACTCTGTAGGATACTGAACTGCATGCCAACTAGATGCCAGTAGCATCTCCCTCACTGGAATATCCTCTGGGAGGAACTGGATATTTTCTTGTAGACAATCCAAGCTCTATAGGGTTATAGACAGTCAGAGCCTAGAACTTCCACTCAAAAAACTTGTTCTTTAGTATGATGCTTAAAGAAACACTGTCACTTAGAATCAGGCCCCTCAAAACAAAACAAAATGACAACAAAAAACACCACTCATGTTGTCTTAAAGAAAACTATTGAATTTACCTAAATGACTTGCCTATCCTATACAGATTGGATATTACAATGTATAGAGATTTGGATAGACCAACGTAACTAATTTAAAATCAGTGAATAAAAGAAGAAACACTTTTAGTCAGACAGCTTACCCAACTTTATTTCCCACAGGTAGGAGTACCAGGAGGGAAGGTACTAGGAGGAGCAGAAACAGAAATTTCCTCTTTTCTTAGTGAATGTCAACTCCTTATAGCCCTCAGGATGTGAAAATCTTGTTCAATAATAATTCAAAGAATAATTCAAAGCTATAATTCAAAGTTATTCAAAGGGGTTTTCCTTTTTAATGTATTTGGTACAGGTCTGACTACGCAGCTTACACTTGTAGTGATCCTCTAGTTTTCAGTCTCCCCAGCATTGGGATTACAGGTGTGTCCCACCATGCCTGTCTGAAACGTGGTCTTGTTGGCCAGCTCAGCATGCCTGAGGGGTGGGGCTGGCTGGTGCAGCATGTGGTGCTGGGGATGGAAGCATCCCTGCACTTGCCTGAGCAGGGGCTTAGTCCACTGAAATATCTCACCAGCCCTCAAGGGTTCTTTTGATTACACATGGTTCATGTCCTACTGACATCCTCCTGCAATTTGGGACCTTATTGATGGGAGTCAAGCTTTCCCAGGGCTTCTTGCCTGAGCCTATTAAGTGCAGCAGTTAAAAAACACTCAAGCGCCAAAGTCAAATAGGCGAGGATTTGTTACTAATGGCGTGACCTCAGACACTTAAGATGGCCTTGTCAAATCTCCATCAACTCCACATGTAAGACAGGCTAAGTGATGTGCTCGGTGAGGCCAGACTCCAAGCGTGAGTGCACAGTACAGAGTACATAATCCAGCCATGGGCCTTGGGCAAGCTTTTTCACCTCTCTGAGCCTTGACTTCCGCATCTGTAATAGGGGTTGTAAGGATTCTAAACTCCTCTAAAAACTACCCATGCCCAATCAAAGCTGTTATACTGTTTCTCTTACGTACTTAGTATAATCATTAGCATTTTTCTTCTGCTTTATTCTTCCTTTAATAGCTCTGGCAAATTCTCCACCTGCCAGAATGTAAGCTCATTCAGGAAACTTTTGTTTCAAATCACTAACATGCCTCACATGACAAAAGCAATTTGCCACTTGTCAGGCGGGCGCTTATGTCGCTGAGCTATAGCCCCAGCCCTGTCCTGGTTTTTGCTTGAATGTCTTAATTATCTTGCAACGAAAGCCATTCATATTTCTTCCTCAAAAACCACATGCAACTTTTTCTTTCCAGATATAAATTCAGGAAGCTGAGGCATTGCTTGACTGGAGGGGAGCCACTCAACCCAGAGGTGCTGGAACAGTGGAAGGAGCAAACAGGGCTGGAGCTGTACGAGGGCTACGGACAGACAGAAGTGGTACAGTTAAAGGGCAAGGTTTAGGCTTAACAGAGTTGTCCGTCAGTGTCTGGGAGAGATTGGTTTTAGGACCTCAAATGATTTGCCAATCCTGGGATGTTCAACTCCTTTATACAAATGTCGTCGTATTTGTATGTAACTTATGTCATTTCTAGGTTATTTATGTTATCTAATACAATGTAAATACTATCCAAATAGTTGCAGCCTTATGGTGTTTAGAAATGATGACAAGAAAAAAAAAAAATACCTGCGCCTATTCAGTGCAGGTGCAGTGTTTTTCCGAATATGTTTCATCTTCAGTTGATTGAATCCAATCATGTAGAATCCACAGATAGGAGGAGTTATCTGTATACTGGGGACTGTCAAGGAAGCCCATAAAGTGCCCTCCACCATGTAATAAATTTTTACGGAATCACAGAACACCTTGTCAGTGCTTGCCAAAATTTGTGGATTATGTTAAGCATAGTGGTACATACTTATAATTCCAGCACTCAGGAGGCTGAGGCAGGAAGATTGCCACAAGTTTTGGGCTAGTGAGTTCAAGGACAGCCTGAGCTACATAGCAAGACCCTGTCTCATGAAAACAAAATAAACATATGGACTGTGCTGCTAGGTTCAGCTGAAAGGAAATTGTGATTACTCCATAGTCTTCCTGCTTCCTCCTCACCTAGGAGACAACTCAGCAGTACTAGGAGCTGCTGTGCACGAGTCAAAACTATTCCACTGCACTAGGAAGGACTCCCTGGGTGCCTCTGTAGGGAATTAATTCTACAGAACATATGGCAGAGTGTAAAGGGAGTGGTTTTTAAACCACTAGCAGTATCACAATCATTTGGTATTTCTCAGATCTCACTCCACATCAATTGGATAAGAAACTTCTGGATAAGATCTAGAAATCTATCTTAACAGGTGATTCTGATATAGAACCACGCTGGAGAACTACTGCCCAAATCTTAGATTTAATTCTCACGATATAACTAGCTTTAAAAACTGAAGTTTTGCATACTTGTATGCATGTCCTCTCAACAGGGAATAATTTGTGCCAACCAGAAAGGCCAAGAAATTAAACCTGGCTCCATGGGAAAAGGAGTATTACCCTACGATGTTCAGGTGGGTTAAGAAAATATCTGAGTGGGCTGACAAAGAAAGGAGAGGCAGGGGTGGAGGCACATGCCTGCAATCCTAGCACTCTGGGAGGGGAGGCCAGAGAATTACAAATTTAAACTCAGGCTGAGTAATTTAATGATGTAATGAGCCCCTGTCTTGAAAGAAAAAATGAAAAGGGGCAGAGATACAGTTCACTATAAAGGGCCTGGGTTAAATCCCTAGTGCCAAAAATGAAGAAAAAAAGGAGGGACATTTTTATAACTTGCTATGCAACTGTTTATTACCCAGTTTTATTTTGTGAGAAAAAAATTAAGAATCTAAATTGTTTTATTCTAGGTTATAGATGAGCAGGGCAATATCCTATCACCTGGTAAAGAAGGGGATATTGCAATCAGACTGAAGTCTACCCGGCCTTTCTGTTTCTTCTCTGAATATGTGGTATGAAAATATAGAAATTGATAGGTATACTTTAGCCTAGATATTGGTCCAAACTTCATGCTTACTGTGATTTACCACATATAAGTCAGGGGAACTGATGCAAACCTGGGACATTTCATCAACTGTAAAACGGGAGAATAATATCTACTTCCCAAATATACTGTGAAAATTAAATTCCACAAGTAAGAAACAGGCTGGAGCACTCTTCTCAGAAAGAACAGACTGGGAGAAGGAGGAAGGGCATAGAGGATGCAAGACACAGGAGAGAGATTTAGTTTTGAAATACCCTTTTAGACCTTTTTTTTTTTTTTAATTTTAGGCTAGGAACTCTCTTAACTTAAAAAAACTAACTTCAGTTGAATGTGGTAGTGCATGCCTGTAATCCCAGTACTCAAGAGGCTGAGTCAGGAGGATTGTCACAAGTCTGAGGCCAGCCTGAGGTAAACAGTGAGTTCAAGGCCAGCCTTGACTATACATCAAGACCTATCTCAACAACAAACACATAGAAAATAACAAAAACTTAATTTAGAAGATGTTGTAATGTGACAGTCACTTAATGGTTACCAGACCTTGTCTCTGTTCTGTAGAAACTAATTCCGAAATGTCATCCTCAATTCCTAGGACAATCCAGAGAAAACTGCTGCTACAATAAGAGGAGACTTTTATGTCACTGGGGACAGAGGCCTGATGGACAGTGATGGGTATTTCTGGTTTGTTGGCAGAGCTGATGATGTCATTATATCCTCTGGGTTTGTATACTTGCTATGCCTAGAAGGCAGCAGCCTGGCAGGAAGGAAGACTTCCCAGTTGAAAGTGTAGTGAGCAGGCTTCTCCTCCTCCACAGGTACCGCATTGGGCCCTTTGAAGTGGAAAGTGCGCTCATTGAGCACCCAGCAGTGGTCGAATCTGCTGTTGTCAGTAGCCCAGATCCACTTCGTGGAGAGGTAGGTGAACATCACTAATCAAAATAGCAATTTCCTATTTTCAAGTTTGATTTGACCACTGTAAGATGAAATCTAGAGTATAGTCATTCAATTTTCACTACGAGGCACACAGTGAAAATGAAGACTAGGAAATCAACTTTACAAATGAGTTGTGTCCCAAAGATGCTTGGAATTCTGTTTGTAACTTGACAGAAACTCAACTCAAATTGACTTAAATGTTTATTTATTTATAGTCTCAAAATATGTTAGTAGTACATTGGCAATAATCGACACATTGTATATTGTTGTCCTCATAGTAGTTATACAGAGCACAGGGCATAGACATGATAAATTTTTTGATTGATATTGGTAACGAAAGAAAAAATCTCTTTGAACTGAGAGGAAGTAGTTGTATACATAGTCCAATGTTCTGTAATTACATTGGGTTACCAGTGAAACTGGCAATGTTGGAGGCTGTTGATTTAAGCCTCTTACAGCTCATCATACTAATCTAGCTCTGCATTTTATGCCTCATAATTAAGCTTTTCTGCTGGGTGATTAAGGGCAAGTTAAAGCAAAACCTGTATAACAAAACATTCACCTTTCGTATCTTCCAAGGTCAAATCCCCTCAGGATTAACTTTGGAACCATGTACAGTGTTTTCTAGAACTGTTGTCAGGGTCAGCCATTGGGATGAGTCATGGCCATTGCTTGACCAGCTTGCTTTCTGTGAAAGCCTGAGAGAATGTTTTTTCTCTAGGTGACTCTCCTTAGAAACACTATACTTCACTTATCTCTTTCCTCTGAGGTCCCATAATCTCCCTGACCAGAAAATTTGGGATACCACTGAGTTACAGGATGTTATAGCACAGGTTCTCCTATGTCCTGAGTCCTCACTGACCTTGAGGGGCTAGGGCCAAAATGTTGGCTATCCTTGTAGCCCTTCTTTTTCTTGAATTTTTGGTCTGTTAACTTACATTCTCAACCCTCCAGCAGAGAAGCTTCGTGATATTATTCCTCTATCACATAGGTAATTGATCTTAACATCACTGTCTTTCTGAATATCAAACGTCTTAGACTTAAATTATTTTTTGAAATGTTGGGCTCATATAACTGAGAGGTATTTAGATGCATCTGTATCCAAGTGCTCAGGTGAAGTTAGCATCCTTTAGTTTTTCTGTGTTTGGCTCTGCTAGTCTCTGTCAACTCTATGTGAGCAGCTCCTGTCTACTTGACAGCAACGAACTCCACACTCACACAGCTTCAGCACCCTCCCAGGGAAAGACAAAGCTAACTTTCCAAGTGTTCCGAGGAACTCCCAGGATCTCCTTGGTCTATCTTAAGTTACATCTCTAGCCAGAATGGCCCAGGAAATAGTACAGGTGACTACCCCCCCCCCCCGCCTCATAGCCTCTCCTTAGATGTGAGGCTTGACGTCAGCTCACTAGAGAGAAGTTAGGGCAACGCTCCACAGGAAACTCAAGAGTACTATTACCAAAAAGTAGGAACAGATACTGCATTAAGCATCAGATTTTACTGTCTGTACATTTGCCATGGTTGACAGAATACATTTACTCGGTGAAAAAATGCAAACAAAAGATTATGGCCGAGTTCCCAAATAAGTCCTGCACGCACCCTAATTAGGACATAATGACAATATTACTCAGGAACGACAACAATCCTGAGTCTAGGAGGAAACTATATGCCAAGGAAAGGAAAAACCTATTTTTTCCATTGAAGTTTCCTACAGACTTAGCAAGCAAAAAACAAATAAATAAATAAATAAATAAAATAAAAATCCCAAAATTGTGTACATTAATACCATTCCACATCTCCTGGGCCTTTCTTTCACATACCCATGGTCCTCTGAGGAACACTGTGGATCCCACATGTTTACTTCCTGAACCCCTTCAATCTTCCATGTAATTCCATTCTCCAAAAGATTCTTTTGCCACCATATTCTCATTCTCTCCAATATCAGGTTTCAATAGAACAACAGAAGTATACAGCAATTAGAATCACTGCATGAATGCTTACTAACCTCAATAATTATCTAATTCCTTCAACCAGCATTACAAAGAAAAACTGGGAAGGAAGGAAGTCCCTTCTGAGCCAGATCGGTCTTTCCCAATATACATCCTTCCTCTACGAGACCACCCCAAGTCCCCCTCAAATCATATTTTCCTGGGCTTCCATTACTCCCTACCACATGCTTCCTCACACAGTATAAGTTTAATGGTGTGTAGGGTTATCTGTCAATCGAAGACTGCCTGAATAGCAAACAGGATCAACTGGATTGAAATGTGAAAGATATATGTAAAGAGATCAGCTATGAAAGAATCAGTGTACTCCTCACAACCCATTTATCTTGAAATAGATCTCCTTTGTCCTTGTAGTATCTGAGCTGGCATTGGTAGTCATCACCCAAGCTACTGTGCGCAAATAAAGCCTCTGTTCAACAATGGCTCCTAGCCCCGTGTCTGCAGATCAAACATAGCAATACAGACTTTTCTGTTATAGGTTGTAAAAGCTTTTGTTGTCTTATCTGCTCCCTACACATCATCCGACCCTAAGAAACTAATTGTTGAGCTTCAGGATCATGTGAAAAAATCAACTGCACCCTACAAATATCCAAGAAAGGCAAGTATAAGTTAGTTTTGCACAGCGTGTAAATCCTAACTAGGTTCTAATGTATGCTTTATTGGATTTTGACTTTATAGTAGCTCAGTATGTAGGCAGAAGATATCTTTTCAGTTTGTTTAGCCAGGAATTTTGCTTTAGAATGTTTTATAGTTGGGCACTAAAAATGCTTAATAAATGAACTTTCTAAAATCAATTCTGCAACAATGAGTTAACTACTAAAAATACATTCCATAAAGGGGCAAGGAATGTTGACAAAATATGAAATATTTTATTTTCAGGGACAGCATCTAATTTTTAGCCCTCTTGATCACATATCCCCATAAATTAAAAAACACATGACTCGAGGGACCACATTTGTGGCTCAGGAAGATACTACCCAGAGAAAACATGGGATCATTCCTGAAAGCTTCAAATGAGGATGTAAAAGCAATTTTATACACAGACATTACACTGGAGTTTCCTTCTATCTCCGGAATCCTATTGGGTGGTGGTGACGAATCCTCTAGAAGATAATTCTGTCTCCGTTGGTACTATTTCAGTCAGAAGGTAGCTAATTTCAACCTAAGAATTCAATCATTTTAGTAATTTTTCTCCATTAAGTTAACAAAATCAGGAATCCATTGATTTTCAAAAAGGAAATCTGAGGATATTTAAAAATACAGTGTCAGCTTGACAGAGGGGAACAAAGATAGGATCTTATGTTCAAGTCAGCATATAAAGGGAAATTGTATGTACTCCAGATTATCACTAAAATACCTCCTTCAGAATCTGCAAGCCCCACTTCCACTCATTTGTTCATTCATTTATTCATGCTTGAAACTGTGATCCCCTTGATTCACTGTCCCAGAGAGCTGGGATTACAAGTGTCTACCACCATACCCAGCTGCAAGGACGATGCCTGTTTTTTTCTTTTTAAGTGTAAACTTCCATCCCCCAGGGGGCAGTACAGGCCTAGGTTTAGACAAGGAGAAGCAAAGAGGTAAAGGGATTCTTTTTCCAGAACACATAAGTGCATTAGCACTTAAAACTGCTAAATGGATTTACACTGTCATCCTTACTATAGGAACTGGCCAAGTTTCCTGTGCTCACTAGATTTAATGAACTTAAGCTAAGATGATGTGCACATATAAAATCCGCAACATTTTGCAAGAGCAGTTTCTTATTTCATTGAGCTAGGATGGCAAAAGGGAACCAACTGACTTACAGTATGTTTTTTTTGTCAATTAGGTGGAATTTGTTCAAGAACTTCCAAAGACAATTACTGGGAAAATTAAACGCAACATTTTAAGAGACCAAGAATGGGGACGAATATAGCTTGATAAGAAAAGGAATATTAAATAGTAATATGGTTGTTCTTTTTGTACTTGCTTGATATTTCAGTGACTGCTGTTTTAAAATGTTAAAATTAAAAATTTGAGTTTGTTTTCCACTTAGCCAAAAAATAAAAAATGAACTTGAAATATATTTGAGAATATTGTTACAATGACCAAATTAGTCAAGGTAATGATTTGTAGTATTTAAAATAACGGGGATACAATTATTAAACAAGGGCAGTCTACAATGGATGTTTCATTTTCCTTATCTTGAATAATACAAAGATAAGAAATATTCTCAAAGAAATAAAGAGAATTTCTTCTGCTCAATGTCTTATGAGCTCTCAATAACTGAAAAGCTTATATTAACTCAAAGGCCAGTGAATGAATTTAATGAAATTAACCACTATATTGATCTTTTAGAGCAAATCCTGTAAAATATCAGAAAATCTGGATTATTTAGGATTATTCAAGAGAAATTAGTAACTTTAGTAGCTTTACTTTTTTAGTTATATACATAACTTTTTAAATACAAAATTTGACATGCAAACTTTTTTTTTAAGACTAGAATCTCAAAAAAAAAAAAAAAAAAAAAAAATTGTATTCCAAGCTGGCCTCATCCGCAGCAATCCTTCTGCCTCAGCCTTCGAGTGCTAGGATTACAGGCATGTGCCATGCCCAGCCTGCCATGAAAATATTTTTAATACCACATATACTATAAAGCAAGAGATCTGCTAAGAAGCAGAAAGAAAAAGAACAGAACATCAATCTTTAGAGAACAACTTTATTTTGATTTTTTCCCAAAATACCAAGACCTGTAAGAAAAACAAGCTGGGCATCTGGCTGCACCAAAAGCAAAGCACAAGTAAAAATAACACTTGAAAGTCATGTCTAGCCTTAGAAAACAGTGTTTTAAATTATGAAGTTTAACTCTTTTCACTTTAAAGCAAACCAAGTTCATAAATCATAACTATATAACTGCTATTTTAATTAAAACACAGAAAGAACAAAAGATACTGTTTCTGTGTCATTCAGACCTTACCACATACAAATTAAACAAATGCCAAGTGTAATAAAATCACAATCTTTCTACAGAGTAGCAACTTCCCAAAGCAGAAGAAATTCAGATACAGTAAATTTATTCCCTTTCTGTGTCTTAGATTTGTTTTATACTATTTGTATTGTTAAAAATGTTCTCATGTTCCTTTGTCTTAACACTATCAAAATAAAGTTTCTGTCTTAGAACATGTCAGAAGAAGGCACCAAGATCCTTCCTATCCTCTCAAATGATACTAGCTAATACTTTTATCCTTTCAATATGACTTCAACATCATTAAGGGTCAACATTCTGGGAAGGGTACAATAGCACACATCTGTAATCCCAGCTACTTGAGTCTGAAGCAAAAGGATCACAAGTTCAAGGCCAGCCTAGATAATTTATTGTATCGCAAAATAAAAAGACAAGGGAAGTGGTTCAGTGATACATGGGTTGCCTGGAACATGCAAAGCTGTCATCCACACAAACAGCATTAAGTTTTAAGTATCTGAAGATACCTAAGGAAGTACCAGTCCTAGGCATGTTACCAAAGTCATATGTATTCTCTGCCCCTCCCAAATTCTAGCCTGGTTTACCATCAGAGTCTGTCTGTCATCAAGAGTAAAATTGTTCATGTATGCCATTAAATCGACATAGGCACTTGAAAGGAGTCTCAACATTTGTACTGCTTCCTAACTTAAACATGTAAATATAAGCCCCTCTCAAGAATTAATTTTACAGCCTAATAATCTCAACTTAGATAGTTTATCACATTCTACCTTTCTCAATCAGGAAAACCAAGGGAACCCTCATGGCGAATGTGAACACTAAGTTGAAATTGCAGAGAAATTCTGAATTGTCTGATTAGGGTGCAGTTTTCTTTCAGAGAGGAACAGGAAAGTTCACCTAATTTGGCTTTGCATTTCTTCCAGGTAGCCAAAAGCCTGGACTTTTTTGTTTTGTTTTGACAGGGTATTGCTAGGTAGTTCAGGCTGGCCTAGAACTCAGTGGTCCTCATGGCCTTACACTTGTCAGGCAGGCACTTGTGCCACAGAGCTATCTTCCCAGCCTACTGCAGAAACATTTTAGGAGTTCCACTGTCAACCCTTAGAACAACTTCTTCAGAGTATTTCCTTCTAAGATTCTTACCATTTTCAGAAAATAAAGCTTTTTCTCTAGAATCTTGCAGAAACTTATTTATAAAAGTTAGAAATGATGATTAAACAGGCTAGTTTCTATAGCCATTTATTTTTAAAGCACTTAGCAAGGCTGTTTTCTTGTAAGAAAAGTATCTTCATCTGCTTCACAAAGTACCAAATGGTCCTCCGCGTAACATGCAAACATATTTTTCTCTTGAAAAATGTAATGCTATTCATTTTATTCTAACTTTGACAAGGATATACTGTATATTCTCTTTATATTTTCTTTGTGTAGCCAAGCTTGCATTTTGCAGACAGAACTGCTCATCTCTTGCTGTACTAGTACTATATATAGGAGTAACTCACAAGACCGCAGTTCTTCATCACCACCCTTACCAAAAATGTCCATAGGTCCATGCCTAGTATAGTCTTGTATCTTCTACCTTGACTTCAAAAACTGCAACAATGGCTATTTATTCATAACAAACATTAATGAAATATATGAACAGATATAACTAAAGAAAAACACAAAAAATATAAAACCATCACAAAACAATTCACTTCCAACCTATATTAACCACAATTTTGCAGTATTTTACAACAAAGTAGCAGGAACAGCTTCACTGTGGCACCTAGAATTTGGTTCCCTCGTTAGAATGCAATCTACCTGATTTTTCTACTTCTCAGAGCTCGTTCCACCCCTTAAGTTAGCTGGCACAGCATAGAAGTTGCAGAAGGTCCTTAGGAGACAGGCAACATCACTCCCTGATCTCCTTCCCCTGGATGAGCACCCACACACTGCCATTAGAGCTGAAAGCGCTCTTTGGAAACTGTCACAGGGCCGAGGGATCACTGTTCTCTACCATCAGATCAGTACTATGCAGCACAGAATATTTAAGTCACAGTTTTATACGGAACCCCAGTGCCATTCTACAAAACTTGGGCTGAGAAACCCACCTCGAACCCCAAACAATTCCTAAAAGAGGTCATTTTCATTTGCCTTGGATCCTCCTTGGATTTGGCTGGATGGTTCAGGCTTAGCGTCTCCCTCACTCTCCACCTGAGTCTCAGAGCTTGGCTTTTTTTCTTCCTGTTCTTCCTCACTGTTCCGTGGCACCACCTGCTGGTTCTTTTCCCCTTCTTTTGAGTCATTCTGATTTAATTTGTCATCAGTTTCCAAATTTGTTTCTTCCCCATTTCGTAGCTTTGGGGGAAGCTGTGATGTGTCTTTCACTGTCTTCACCACCTCCTGAAGATTGTATTTTCTGAACAACATGTAGTCTTTTACAACACTCAGGCAACAGACAGCTTTGATAATTTCAACTACCACTGTGTACTGTGGATTGGTGAGATTCACTTTATTTTCTGAATTCAGACTGCTCACAATTCCAGCCAATTCTTTGATAACTTCTTCTCTATTCATGTGGCTGTTATTCCGAGATTTGTATACAATCTGAAATGTCCCCTTGTTTGGTGCTTTAAACCAGGGCTCCAAAAACGTTTCTGCATATTTTTTCATATCTTCTAAGAAAGCTTTGCATGTGCCTGAGATGGGTAACATTCGTAAAATAACTCGAGTCTTCCTTTTCCTAGTTTTATACACATCCTGGAGAATATGATACACTAATTTCTCAGGTTCTGAAAGGAAAAAAAAAAAATTAGCACAGAACAAGTTTTCAAGTTTCATTCTGCCTGCACATGAATCAGTTTGGGGACACCTGCTTTTTGCAGCATTTATAAATTAAATGACTACTTTTTAAAATGCGAAAAGAGCTCCTTATTTCCAACTTCCTGAAAAATTAAAAGATCTGGTTTTATATTTCCAATGGTTAACTGGCAGAAGCTGAGCAGCAGCTGCTCCTCTCTGATAGAACGGGCACTCATTCTGCCTAAAGATACAAAGAAAGCACAAAGCCAGACTCCACCACTGCTATGTGCATCACCACCTTTCCACATCTGCATTTGACTTCTGCTTACTAATAGCGCAGAGAAAGGCCACAATCCAGTGATCAACAGAACCATGGAGCCATTGTACAGCAAGCATTCTCTGATACGGAAGTCTGGATGTTACAGCCAATTATCCTAAGGGAGGTTCATCACACGTACCAATCCCAAGTGTCCTGATGAAGACGACATTATTTGCTCCACTCTCTACAGACTGGAATCTCCTTAGCCTCTTCTCCGTAGAAGTCTTAATGTCATCAACTTCCTTCCTCATGGCAGCCTCCGCATCATCCTCTCCCTCACTTCCAGAACACTGTTGATCCTGGTCTGTGAACTGTTTATATAAGATCACTAAGCAGAAAGGACACAACAGCTTGTACTGAAACATAATTAACTACTTATGTGAAATTCCCAGTAGGAGTTGGCTCAATGTTGACAATAAAATGTTTTATTGAGAGACTGAGACAAAACCCCCTCCAATATGCAGAGGAAGAAGTTTTCTCAGGCTGTGGTACACATCATTTGAAAATACAATCTTCGGAAGTATCCTGATAGGAGAGGATGTGCTCACCGGTAGAGAGAGAAATGTGCTCACCAGATGATTGTCGGGACACACTCTGACACCACCAACAGACATATTTGTGCCTCACATGACATTCTCCTCTTGTGAGATGAGAATACTTAACAGAATTAACCACTACTCCCGTCCTACTGAACAGGACATGAAGTTCATTCACTTGCCGAAGGTGATACTGCCATAACATATGTGTGTATGTTTAAAATAGCACAATGTGTAAAAGAAAAATCTTGGAACAGCCCATACGCCCATCAACAGATGAATGAAGAAAATATGGTACTGTATTTATATACAATGCAATACTACTCTGCCATAAAGATAAATGAGTCATATGTAGGAAAAAGGATGCACTGCAAGACCATAAGTGAAATAAACCAGACAGAGAAGTTTGAATATGACATTGTGTCTCTTGTGTGAGAACCCAGAGGGTAAAAACCAAACATTCGGAGGATACATACTGGGAAGTAGTATGAACATGTGAAATGAGAAGAGGAGGCAGGTGGGGAGAACAGAAGAAAAAAATGGAAACAAAGCTTTTGTAAATAGGGAGGGGGAAAAGGGTTTAAGGGAGGGGAATGGATATAAAAAAAATCAAGATATATACTTTTAAGTGTATTTGGTACAGGGTCTACTGAGTCTCATTACACAAACTGGACTTGTAGTGATCCTTCTGTTTTCAGCCTCCCATGCTGGGATCACAGGCATGCGCCACCACGGCTGGCACCGCAGGCCGGGGCATTGAACCAGGCCCCTGTGCCTGCTTGCAGGCACTTTAATTCGCTGAGCTATTTGGTCCGCCCTTCTAAACCAGTTTAAACCACGACAGGACAATGAGATTTTAGGTAGGAATGGCAGAACAGTTTTAACTTTTTGTTTCTTTGGGACAGGGTTTCCCTATGCAGTTGAGGCTGATCTTGAGCTCACTTTGTAGTCCAGGCTGGTCTCGAACTCACAATGATCCTCCTGCCTCAGCCTCCCCGGTGCTGACATTACAGGCATGCCCACTAAGCCCCACACAAAAGATTTTGCTTTTTAAAACGCATTTTTATTTAGTTAGTAAATGACTACTTCAGAGAGATTATGGCTTAGGGTAAACACAAGCCAACTACTACAGCCAACCGAACAAGGTTGTCGCGAGAAGCACATCCCCTGGCCAGCTACAAACATCAATAAATGAGAGCAAGCGCGACTAGATAAGGACCAGAACTCCAAGGGGTACGGCCACGTCCTCCTTGAGTAAGCCAAAACACCCGGGGGAGCAGGCCCCCGTCGCGCGCAGGCGCAGCAAACTAGTTGCGCTTCCAGCCCTACTCCTCCCTTTAAAGGCCCTTAGGGCACGCTCTCCCACAACGGCGCCAATACCTTTTCGGGCCCGTACAGATCATCACCGTATTCGTTGAGAAGGCTGTAGGCCTCCTCTACGCATTTGCGCTCATTCATATTGCAAGTGATGAGGATCCCCTGCAGCCCAGGTTCCAGCTGCCGCGGCCCGACCACATCACCGCGCCGAGCCCGCTTGGCCTGCATGTACTGAGCCTTGCCTTTGCGCTTTCCACCGCCAGGCTGAGGAGGCTGCTGGGCCGGGGACGCCATGGCACCTGAGAGCCGAGCGTTTCCCCACGTTTCCCGGCGTTCCCAGCCGGGCGGCGCGTACTGATGACGCCAGCGGAGCGCGGTAACTGCCTCCCGCGTCCCAGCCTCCTTATCTACTGTACAGGGTCCTAGAGCCAGTCTCCTGCCCTCTCTGGTCAGCACCACTCGCTTAAACTCTGAACAGGGTGCGCTGCTGACTGTGGCTGAGCTCAACTAATAAAAAACCTTCAAATCTTAATTGGCTACTTAGCTATACAAAGCAAATACGAAGAGAATGTGCAATATATCCTGCTTGTCAGAGTTAGAATAAAATGTATAGCATTACATTTTTCAAGACAAAAATATATTTCAAAGGACGGTTTTGGTACTTTTCAAGCAGATGAAGATACTCACTTTTATTGTAATCTATTTGCTCATGTTTTCATAAGGCTTTACCAGCCTGCAAAGGAGAAATTGTGTAAGTCATGTTAGGCTTTTGTCTTTCCAACTTTCAAGGTTACTGCCACTTAAATTTGTCTTGTATTTTCAGTACACAATCCATCCTGACCCTGAAAACAAGTAGGAAACAATCATATTTCCTACCTATTTTGAATTTGCACCATAGGCAAGATTTTCTGCCTTATTTTCTTACTTAACATCTTCAGGAAAGATGAATCCTGGGATTCTTTGCAGGCTGGTAAAACTCTTCAATGTATGCAAAATCGCCAATGTTTATTATTATTGTTATTATTAATTTTATTTTTTGGGGGGGGACCAGGGTTCGAACTCACGACCTTGCACTTGCCGGGCAGGAACTTGTGCCACGGAGCTATCTCCCTAGCCCCACCAATGTTTTTTAAAAACTTAATTCCTGATACCTTCTGCCTCCAGAGTTGGTTATCTTGTATTACATTGGTGGGTTCATAGCCAATATAGGAATCCAAGTAGCCGATTTAGATTCGAAGGTTTGTTATTAGCTGAGTTCAGGGACTATCAGCAGAGACTCCTGTTTCAGAGTCTAGGTGAGAGGGGCTGACCAGAGAACATAAAGAGTATACAGAGAAGAGAGAGAAAAAGAAAATATAAAGAGAATATGCAATATATCCTGCTTGTCAAAGTTAGAACAAAATGTATAGGATACATTCTGCTTGTGAAACAGTTAGATTAGCATGCATCCTGCCTGTCAAACCGTTTTTTCTTGCCATACATCTATTTTTTTCCTGTTATTGTTTAGGGTCAGCGCTTCTTCAGGGTATATTTCCTCCATATGCTTACTTGTTTCACACGCAGGCCTGTTTTTACAATTCTGGGGTTAGCTAAAGTTGATTATAGCAATACATGCTAAGAGTCTGGGTTTATGCTACTGCAACTGCAAGCCTAGATCCACAGTTAAGCTCAGTTCAAATCTGATTTCTTGTTGTCCTAGCTGTGAAACTGTTTAACGAGTTTACCCAAGCCAAGTTTTAGTTTCCTCATTGTCTAAAAAGTGTTAACGGTGATAATAATATACATACCATGAGCAATTAGGAAAATTCAGTGAGATCAGGCATGGCAAGTGCTTGGATCATGATTACTGTGTGGTCCACATGAACTTAAAACTAGCTCTTCTGGGGTTCAGTTATGACTCAAGCCTGCTTTTGAAGGACTCCAGTACCACTGTCAATCTCGCATTAAAAAAAATCAATACAAATGTAAGATTCTTCGCACTGAGGAGTTAGAAGGCAACTTTTATTATTTTAGCAGGCTGGTGGACCTAGAGGTTCAAATCACCAGCCAAGAGTCAAGTTTCAGTTCAATTTAAATATGGTTTGCAAGTGAGAAGTGTGAAGCTAATAGCAGGTTATTGCATAATGGGTTACATGGAGTACAAGAAGTATGTCATTCTGTCAGGCAGGTTTACTTAAAGGAATTGTTTTAATATTCTGTGAAGGAGGGGAATGGGGTGTGAACTGAGCAAGTAGAGTTCAATGGGTCCTTCACTGGACCAGTCCCAGACTAAAGTCCTTGCAGCCAGTTGGAAGCAATATATATTTTGGGGTACAATCAAGTTGATTCAACACATTATTAAAGAGAAGTAGATAGTAAAGACTGACTGTCTACATAACAGGCAGCATGAGCATAGTCACAAGCTATGAATTGATTTAAAACTTTTGCTATACTATTCCTACAAGTCTGCTATTCTGTAAGTGTGCCCTTAAAATCTAAACTCCTAACCTCATTATCTGTCTTCTAGTCTCTTATTTCAATGGTTCTCTTTTATGTGTGACACACTGAAGGCAAAATTTAACACTTTTAGGAAGGAGGTAAGAAGGGCAATATATTTTTAAAAGTCATATAGTGTGAAAGAAGATAAGAAAAAATACATACTACCTGGATGCTTTACTTCTGCCAACTTACTCTTGTCTTACGTCTGATTGACTTCCCAAATCTTTCACTGGTTATGTAGTGTGACTAACAGCACTTGTCACATTTACTCATTTGTCATACAAGCCACATAAAAAACATCTCTGTCAACATCCTGATCTCTGAGGTTAGAACCTGCCTTTGAACTTATGTGAACTTGGGGCTGACCCTGGAGAACAGGGGCTGTCACACATAGTCTGGCCATGGTAAACCTACATGTATCCTACTCTCCCCCACTGGTTGTTCTAAAATTCTCATCCTTATCTCTGCACATTTATCTCATCCCAGGATTTCTGGAGCTCCAATTTTGACAGGTAGACTTCTCTAATGCCAGTACACCTTTCTATGGGTATAAGTTCTTGAAGGCAAAAGTGAATGAATCTTGATCTCCAGTTGACTCCATGTTATATTCCCTAAAGCTTGAGTCTTTCTCCTCAAAATCTTTTTTCTTGTGTTTCATAGGTACTTTCCACTCTTTTGAGATTTGGGTAAATAACTTGTTTATATTCAATTGCTTTATTTAGTTCTACTTCTTTGAGTACTGCTAGATCATTCTCCTGCTTTTCTTTCGGTCAGTGCCCCAAGGAATGAATCTCCAATGGCAAGAACTCAAACAGTTTGATAATTTAGTGAGACATACTTCCACTTACAATTCAAATCATAGCATGCACTATATACTCCCCAACACATAATACCAGTCTTGGGTAAACACTAATGTAGCATTTGTAAATATCAGACTAAATGAAATGTGTGTTTATTAAGAGTCCGCGTTGACTAGAGTTTAAACACTCTTTTGGCATAGATGGAGCCCAAATAAAAATGATTTACATGAGTATTCAGGTTGAATAATTCATATTTGAAGTAAAATTGGAGTAAAGCCAATGAATATAATAAAATATTCAATGTAAAGATGAACAGAAAGACAAATTGATTAAGAACATACTTGAGCCAGGCAATACTAGGTTTAAATTGCCTGATGTTGAGTCAATAAACCATTCTAACCGTTATACTTCTCATCTGTAAAATGAGAATAGCTATAATAGGTATCTTACAGATCATTATGGATATTATATAAAATAATGCAAGTCAGCCAAATGTGCTGTAATATCAGCACTCTGGTAGGCTGAGGCAGGAGGACTGCCCAACCTGGACAACTCAGTGAAACCTCATCTCAAAATTAAAAATTTAAAAGGATGTTATGGTTTATGTTTAGTTGTCCCCCCAAAGCCTCATGTAGTCATTGGGCAGGGACTTCTAGAGTTTCAGACTTGATCCATGATCCCTGGGATTATGGGTTTTAGTACTGATGAGATTATGGGTCGACTGGGATTATGGGTGTAGCCTAAGGCAGAGGCTAAGGCGGAGAGCCTGAATGTAATATAAAGAGAGACAGAGAGACAGACTCGAGCTATTGCTGCTGCTCTGCTGCCCTGATTGATTGGCTACCTCTGCCACCATTTTGCTGCTGTTCTGCTGCCATGAACCGGATGCTCTCCACCCTGCTCCACTCAGCCTTGGGCCAGCCAAATATGGACTGAAACCTCTATGAACTCTGAGCTAAACAAAGCTTTCCTTCCTTCATTTTGAGTGTCGAGTATTTGTCCCAGCAATGACCAAAAAGTAACTAAGACAAAGGAGCTGGGGATGTAGCTTAGTATGAAAACTCTGGGTTCAATTCCTAGAACTGCAAAAATTCATGTTAATTGCCCATACAAATAAATAGTCAATAAATGTTAGCTGCTGTTGTTGTACATGTTAATAATTGCAAAATTGGATTTTTATTTTAAAAAGTTAAGGTTAAGACCCAAGCTTTTTATGTTGATCAATTTTCTTTGATGTATGTTTAGTCACTCCTATTTTTCAATATCCAGGAAAGCCGGGAGTGGTGGCGCACGCCTGTAATCCCAGCACTTGGGAGGCTGAGGCAGGAGGATCAGTGTGAGTTTGAGACCAGCCTGGGCTACAAAAGTGAGCTCAAGGCCAGCCTGAACTGCATAGTGAGACCCTGTCTCAGAAAGACAAAAAAAAATATCCAGGAAATACCTTATTGTATCTAAATATGTTAACATGGAAATATCTATAAGGTATATTATAAAACCAGGTAGAAGATCTAAGTGGGGTATGTATAGCGTGAACCACATCATATTTTAATAATGAATATATATGTACATATATAATACAATGCACATGTGTGTGTATTTTAATCCTATACCATTTATAATAATCAGACTTCTCTTTTTCAATATTTCTCAAATAAAACCCCAAGCCAAAGATTAGGGGATACTAAATCTTTGCCCTTGACAATTCTCAAAAGCACTGTCCACACAGACTAAGAGAAACAAAGTTTACAAAAGATGACTTAACTCTCCCACTACTCATTTCCTTGGCCCCATCATCATGCTTCTCAGCTTACTTAAGAAACATGAAGAAGGAAGAGCATGTTACAACACGTTTTGCTGAGAAGGACCATAAAGGAAACCCTCATAAAAGTTACAAGTGGCTAAAAGAAGAGACTGGCTTTATATCTTGATTGATATCCCTCAGTGTCATATAGAAGACAACAGAGGAGAAGATTCTAGCCCAATGGAGGGTATCTTGTTGGGAGTCACTAACGCTGGAAATTGGTCATATGTATGAGAGCAGGACTAGGCCTCAGTGCCTAAAGCAGTCAAGCTACATTTTTCGCAGTCCAGATAAAAGCATTCTGCCTGGTTAAGGTCAGCTATTAGTTACTAGGCAACCTTGTATCACATGATACTAATTTTGCAAAGTGCTGGGAGTCATCTTGCCAGTCAGGCAATGGGCTGCCTGACCCAGCTCTCGTCTTCTTCTCTATCTTTTCCTCGTTCCTGCCACTGTTTCTCCCAGGATACAGAGGATCACACCGAGAGAACAATGGATCCCTATATTTGTAAAAAAAAAAAAAAAATGTGTGACTATCTGGGGCATCATGGATCTTTACCAGACACCGGGGGCTTGAACATGTAAACACCACAGACAGAAGATTTTGCGGAATAAACACCCTTACCCTGCTACCTTTTTCTTACTCCCAGGAATAGAGGGTCTGAATATATTAAAAAAAAAAAAAAAAAAAGGAAGAGGGAAAGGTGTTTGAGAGACAGATAAAGTCTCTTGACTGTATTGAAGAATGAATGGACCGAAAGAGCGGACATCTCTCCTATGCTACTGTCAATCTCCAGAAGCACAACTTAGGTCTGTATTGGGGAGAGAGGAGCATGTGTAACAGATATTGAATTTGAGATCTAAATGTTTGAGTGAGTTAACTTTCTCCTTGCTATTTCTTTATTGTTTTTTGAGATCGGATCTCCCTATGTGGTTCAGACTATTAACATTTTTTGGGAGGGGGAGGTCTACAGGGTGTTCAGGGTCTCACTACTAAATCAGACTTGCAGTGATCTGCCTGTTTACAGCCTCCTAAGACTGGGATTACAAGAGTGTGTCATTTAAGTGTGCCCCCAGGGCAGGGCTGGCACTGCAGTGGGGGGGGATCGGGGATCGAATCCCGGGCTAAAGCCAGGTTAGCTTAAAGCACTTGCAGGTGCTTTAATCCACTGAGCTATTTGGCTGGCCCTTCAGACTGTTCTTGAGAATACTATGTGACTCAGATTGGTCTCAAACTCATGATGATCCTTCTCCCATGTACTGGGATTATAGGCATGCACCACTGTGCAGACAAACTTGAGTGGACAAACCTAATAATTGAAAATGGCCAGGAGAGTGTGGGATATACCAAAAGATAATGAAAGGGCTTCAAAGAAATATTAGGTAGAACAAAGAAAATTAGACATTTGAAAAAAATTTAGTTTTTTTTTTTTTTTTTTTTTTTTTGGTGGGATCGGGGTTCAAACTCACGACCTTGCACTTGCCCAGCAGGCATTTGTGCCTCGGAGCCATCTCTCCAGCTCCCAAAAATTTAGTTTTAAGTTGAAACTTATTTGAAAAACTAGCTCTTCAATCCTTTTAATTTTTCTTTTTTTAAAATTTTTATTATTATTATTTTTTTTGTTTCACAATTTTTGTTTGTTTGTTTAATTATTTTTATGGCCGGCTCAGCCTGCCCTGAGGGCAGGGCTGGCGCAGCATGTGGTGCCGGGGATCGAACCGTGGTCCCTGAAGCCGCCCAAGCTTTCCTAAGCAGGCGCTTTAGACCACTGAGCCATCCTGCCGGGCCCCCTTTTAATTTTTCATTTTGACACAAAATCTTGCCTAAGTCACTACTAAATTACCAAGACTGCACTTTAGTTTGTGGGCCTTTTGCCTTAACCTCCCAGAGTAATGGGATTATAGGAATGTACCAATATGCCTAGTTCACTCTTTTATTTTATTTAATTTATTATTATTATTAGGTTCACTCTTTTATCTTAATACGGTGTCCTGCTGTGTAGATGAGGCTGGCTTTGTGATATCCCTGCCACAGCTTTGCAAGTGACTGGAATTACAGATGTGTGTCACCATACCAAGTGGCGTTTCTCATTGCTTCCTGGGGCCACAGCTAGGCTGACTTCTTAGACTCTTAGAAGTGAGGCTATTGAAGTGAGGGTACGGTTCAGACATGGTTTTGCAGAACTAACTTCATAATTTCCTCCCCAAATGTCTCTCAGTCTATCCCTGACTTCCTTCTCCTCCTTTCCTCTCTTTCCCCTCTCCTTTTTCCCTCTCTCCCTCTCTCTCTCCTTTTCTCCCTTCTCTTTTTCATGTTCAGTGGCAGATTTCAGAGGACTCGCGGGAAGCCTCGAGCACAGCGGAGCCTCTCAATATAGAGACCCTGACTCACTGCTTGGAGGAAGCCCAGTGAGCAGGGATGTCTGAGCTTCATATTCGCATGTTTCTGCAGCCTACCTAGTCTGGCACATTTTGGTCAGCATTCTGGGAATCTAGAATTTGTTCATAGTGTCTCCGCCCTTTTAGTCTAATATTCTTGTATTTCCACAGACATTATGGATATTATTATCCAGATAAATTAAGGCAGTAGGAGGCATCCTAATGTAAAGAGAGCGCCGCAATCATATCTTTGCAGAGCCCAGTTCTGTTCCTTTCTTGGTAGAACTAGTGGGAAATCCTGGTGCAGTGCCCACAGTTCCATTCTCCTGCAAGAACACCAGGGAATACTGCTTACTCCCTCCTTACAAAACGTACATGAAGTAGAATTCAAGGTTCTTCGTTTATGTAACTTAAAATATGACTGACAGAGATGTATAAAGATTTTTCTTTTTTCTTGTAGAATTGTTTACTTTTTTTTAATCTTAGGACAGGGTGTACAGGTCTTCGGGGTCTCACTATGAAGATCGGACCGTGTCTCCACACCCAGTCTTCTCGGCTTGTGCCCGTGGGGCGGACCCTGCGCGGCATGAGAACCTTGGCCGCTGCACTGCCTAAGCAGGTGCTTTAATCCACTGAGCTGCTTGGCTGGCCCTACATTATTTTTCTTTTTAGAGGAGTGTGGGTTTTGTTGTTGCTTGTTTGTTTGTTTGGTTGGTTTTGCTTTTTAAGTTGTTTGGAGGAAAAATTTCAAGTTATTTTGTATTTGGAAAATAGTTAACCTTGGCAAGTGCTGGTAAAATAGAAATCTAGGAGAGATTGAGAGATTATTCTGCTCCACTTTTTGACTTAATTAGGCTAATTCTCCGTCAAACTCTCTGCAAATGATAAAAAAGCTTGATAGTGGCTCAAAGATTTGACATTTTCCGCCTCTACTTATCTACACGAGCCATTGTCTCTTGGGAAGAGCGGGGATGCAAAGATGGGGTCTCATAACACACCAAATATGGCCACTTGACTCTCTTCCTTTCTCTATTCTTAGTGATTTTTTTGACTAATCAAAAACCCAACTTAGGGGCTGGGCAGATAACCAATGGGGCTAAGCACCTGCTTGGCAAGCACAAAGACCCAAGTTCAATCCCCTGTGCCACATACCATGTGTGCCCCCAAGCCCCAGACATGAGGTGCAGGCCAATAAAACAGGGTGTGGTGGCGCACCCCTGTAATCCCAGTGCTGGGGAGGCAGAGTCAGGAGGATCACATCAAGTCTGAACTGCATAGTGAGACCCTGTATCAAATAAAGAAGTAAGTAAGTAAATAAATAAATACATGACTTTTTAAAATAAAAAAACCTACATCATCATTTGTACATATCTATTATTAAAATCTGTGATCCAAGCAAATTTATTCTAAGTATCGTCAAACAACTTAGTCGTAAGGTAAAAGGATATTACTCTTTTTCTTTTTGTCTTTTTGAGACATGGTCTCCCTATGCAGTTCAGGCTGGCCTTGAGCTCACTTTTGTAGCCCAGGCTGGTCTCCAACTCACACAGATCCTCCTGCCTCAACCTGCCAAGTGCTGGGATTACAGGCATGCACCACCATGGCCCAGCTTAGATATTATTCTTCTAACAGTTACTGTTGAGATCCTTGGTTTGTTTCAAGGTCATTTGCTCTTTACTATAAAAAGTGAATTAATGCTACTTAGCTCAGAAAACTGTCATGAGAAATAAATTGCTTAGATGTATGCATGTAAAACACTGGGCATGCAGAAACATCCAGGAAATAGTATTACTCTTTCATATAAGGCATATTTCCTAGTAAAGATAGATCCTTTTTCCTCATTGTTTTTGTCTTATAAAAGAAAATAATTGAGAAAATGATATGTTAGTAGAATCTCTTAAAAACTGGTCATGGCTAAGAAATGCATTTACTTACAGTATTTAGGTTTTTCTTAATACAGGTAGGTATGAGAATGGGTCAATTGCTTAGATCAGAATCCTTCCTAAAGGAAAACTCAGTTGCACTAGGATAGTGTTAAACGTGGGCTGGGTGTGGAAGGAGGTTACATTTCAATTTAGTGCTGAAGAAGAAAACTTGATCCTTTTTCAGAGCTAAATGGAAATACTCATGAAATAATGGACATAGGTAATGTTTACCTATAGTTTTATTAGGCAAAATGCTGATAGCACTTTATAGTAGAAGGATTAGGTGATTCACATCATAAACAGGAGAGATAAATAGACATTATCTTCCTGATGTGATATAATAGGAATTATAAATACTATGTTTTGCAACCTTTTGGCAACAATTGATCAAGGCTGTAGACTATATCTAGCAGGCAAGCATAATCGTTCTAATTTGACTGTCTTGGTGGCTGTTTTACCTGCTTGCTTTAGTCATATTCCTTCCTACCTGCTTCTTCCTGTCTTTTAATGGGAATATTTACTTCATACCATGGTAGCTTGGGGGTTGCATAATTTATTTTTTATTGAGATGTACAGCTAAGAGTTGTCTTTGCATTTCCAAAGGTACTTTTGACTTGGACTTCTGGATATGTCTAGGTAGATCATGGAGGCATGATTTTGGTACTTGATCTTGTCCTTCACCCCCTCCTCCAGCACTGTGTCCCTGCTCTGCTTCCCACCTGCTATGAACTAAACACCTTTGCTTTGCCAAACCCTTCTGCCATAATCTTTCTTGGTGCAGGCTGACCATAGACTAAATCTCCTGAACCCATGAGCCAAATTAAAACTCTCTTCCTTTAAATTGTGGGTATTGAGTATTATACCCAAGTGACAGAAAAGCTGGCTAATAAAAGAACTGTATTGGAAAAGTGAGCCATTACTGTGACTGTAACTAACCAAGTAGTTCCAAAGTTCAGAAGAACTTTGGAAATTCTTTGCAGGAGGAGTTTGGAAAAGTTTGGAGAGTTAGGCCTGGGGATAGCCTAGAAGGTTATAAGCAGAGCTTGATGATGATTCTAGTCACAGCTCAGAAAATAGTAAAATGGACAATAAAGGCCAGGTTCAGGAAGTTTCTGTTGGGAACCGAACTAATTGGATTAGAGGCTATGTGTGTTACAGTCTGACAAAAATTTTGTTTATATTTTGCTTCTATACTGAGACTTTAAAGGAGGCTGAATTTAAAGGCAATAGACTAAGTTTTCTGGTGGAAGAAATTTCAAATCTGTACAACCTTCAGGATGTGTTACGGGTACTGATGACTGCTTTTAGCTTTATAGTGAGATTAGAGGACAAAAGGCAGAGTAGAAAAATTTGAAAAACTTAAATGCTAGCCCCAAGGAAACTACATGTAAAATCAGGGCCAAAAGGTAATTGTGGAAAAGATTAGCATCATTTAAAAAATATGTGCTTTGAACTGAGATGAGAAGAAAGATGTCTTGAGAAATCTCAAAAATCAGCAAGACGCTCCCCCTGTATCACAGGCTCAAATATACAAAAGTGTTCAACTTTCATCTGAGAAAAGTTTCTGGGGCCCCAACTTGAGAAGGGTCTCCAAGGAAAGTCAGTTTTCTAGAATTCATTTAATTGCACTCAGCCTCTCAAGAGGCCACTATAGCCATAGTCCAAGAAGGCCAGGCTACTTCTCCCACTGGCAGCTGACCATGGTATCATCTATGGGATGCTAGCTGCACTGGAATGCAATAGTTGTAAAGCCAGAAAGGCTTCAATTCAGATTTCAAAGGAAAGCTTTCAAGACCAGGCAAGGGACCCCTGAAAGTGTAGTGTGTGAAGCTGTGGGAATTAAACTAAAGGTACAGTGGACCATTTCTTCATGAAGTCAGAGATACAGAAGTATGAGAAAAACTGTAGGCCATGGGCCGAGCCAACCCAAACGAGAGGCTCTGTGCACTCCACCCAGCAAAGCTATAGAGGTGGAGCCATCTAAGTCTTCTGAGAGGCACATCGTACAGCCAGATGTTGTGAGCGCCCAATATAGAGCTACAGGACATGATGTTTTCCCTTCCGGGTTTAGTCTTGCTTTGCTTCTATTCTTTCTGGCCTGCATCTTCCTATCATTTACAATGCGAATATTTATCTTGTGCCATTGTACCTTGGGTTATATAACTTATTTTCTTTTTTTTATGGCCATCTCAGCCTGCCTTGGGGGTGGGGCTAGCGCAGCATGTGGCGCTGGAGATCCCCGCAGTTGCCTAAGCTTCCCTAAGCAGGTGCTTTAGGCCGCTGAGCCATGTCACCGGCCCATCTTTTTAGTTTTTATAGAGGTTCACAGCTAAGAGTTTTTCTTCAGCTTCAGAAGAGACTTTGACGTTTGAAAATCCTAGAGTTGTTTAGATTTTTGGGAAGAAGTTATTGAGTTCTTGGTTGTACAGTTTACTTGTAACATATTAGGTGGAATCATTAACTTTTATTGTGTTTATTTGGTTATTTAAGTATGGTTTAGAGAAATATTTGGGTGTTAAAATTTGGCAGGTGGTGGAATGTGGTGGTTAATTTTAATTTCATCAACCTGATTGGTTTGGGAGCTCCTGAGGAAATTAGTAAAGCACACTTATCGCTGTGTCTGGATGGATTATGAAGGAATGACCTTGGGTACCGTATCTAATCCCTCAACCCTTCGTCCCTGGCACTGCTTCCCAGCTGCTATGAATGCAGTATCTTTGCCTTGTTACACCCTTCTGCAATGCTATTTATTCCTTGGAGGTAGCGTACCATGGATTGAATTCCCTGAAATCATGAGCCAAATTAAACCTCTCCTCCTTCAAATTGTTGATGTCAGGTACTGCATTTCAGTGACAGCAAAGCTGACTAATGCTGACTATTAACAATTCATAAAAAACTACAGAGCATAAAAATGCATGTTTAATTCAATCACTTCTAACAAAATTCAGAATGTAGGAAACTCCAGAAGACAATGGGGTTTTTTTTTTTTCTACACAAATTACAAAGAAAGTGAAGGGAATGGTACTTACAGAAAGAAACTTGGCCTTTCTTAGACCCCTAAGACACACACACACACACACACACACACACACACACACAGAGAGAGAGAAAGAGAGAGAACTAGAGAAACAGATTTTGTGACTTAGTTTGAAAGAATGTGAAATGTTAAATATTTTTTGAGAAATGAAAATAAGAGCTTCTTATGACTTTGAGAGGTACTATAATGGTGCTGTGATTAGATTAAGAAGAGTCACTATCTTTTGGAGACACATAAGGAAGTACTTATTAAATAACATCTGCAGGTCTGTTTTAATATAACTGAGTACAGGGAGGTGAGGGTAGGGATACACACCAATCAAGACTGGGCGTGCTGACATTTATTAGGGCTAAGTGATGTATACGGAGAGGTATACTATTCTAATTGTTTGCATATGTTTAAATTTTTCACAATGAGGTAGAGAGATAAAGAAAAGAAAGACACACATATGGAGACAAACCTGAAGTAATAATAGGTATAGGTACAGACAACTGTTCTGAGAAATTTTGCTATAAAGAAGAAAGAAATAGAGCAGTAGGTGAAGAAGATGAAATAGCTCACAAGGTTTTACTTTCTTATAGAAGATATTACCGTATGTTTGCAGCTATTGTTCCTACTACAAGTCCTAGCCCAAAAAGAGAAATAAATTGATGATGCCAGACAAAAAATAAGTAATCAGAAGAATGATATCCTTGATTAGGGTATAGAGGATGATTCAAGTGCACAGTGGAAAGGTCTAAGCTAGAATGCTTGACAATTTATCCATAATCACTGGAAGAAATGCAGAGGGATGAACAGAATTATAGGAACACTGGTTGGTTGCCTGGTCAGGATATAATGACATTCTCTACTGGCTACCGGCAAATCTCAGTGAACTAAGAGGAGGCAAGAAGAGGTGAGACTTTAAGGAGATCATGAAATTGTTATCTCTTATTGTAGAAATGTAGCGGAGTTATCAAATGGCACAGGAAAAACATGGATTTTTTACAATCAGTAAGTTAAAATGTGTTAAACTGAGGCAGGAAGATCTCCATGAGGTTAAGGCCAGCCTAAACTCAATGAGACCCTGTCTCAAAAAACAATGTATTAAAAATAATTAAGTGATAGGCTATTAAACTAAGATGAGTCTACCAGGGATCCTGCATAACCAAACTGAAACCTAATTCAATTTCCAAAACAAAAAGTAAGCTCAATAAACAGCCAATTGGCATTCATACTTTGCTAATCAGCTTTCTCTTACTCTGACAGAACGCCTGCGATAATAACTTTTAGGGAGGGAACAGGGTTTTCGCTCATGGTTTCAGACCCTGGTTATTTGGTTCCATTACCTTTGGGCCATGGGGAAGCAGAACAGCATATCAGGAGCACAAGACAAAGGAAGATACTCACCACATCATGGTCAAAAAGATGAAAAGAGAGAAAAGAGTTTGGTGTCCCAGTATCTTCTTTAAGGGAATTTGTTTCTTCCCACCAGGATCTACCTCTTAAAGGTTCTGTCACCTCCCAGTAGTGCCACAAGTTGGTGACTAAGCCTTTAATCTGTAGTCCTCTAGGGACCATTCAAGGCCCAACCATAGTTATTTTCAATTTCCCACAGGGATAGTTCAAATAAAACAACTGCTCAAACTTTAACAAATCAGATGATTTCTTGGCTTTGTTTTCACATGTACGCCATAAAAGCCTTCTCTTTATGCCCTTTGAGTGGATCCTCTAATCACTGCCCATTTGGAGTTGCCCAATTCATGAAGTTCTGTAGGATCAATAAACTGTTTAAAATTTGTAATGTTCCTAAGTTTATCTTTTAACAAGTGTAACCATCAACGAGTTGAAGTTAATAAAAATGTTATTAGCATTGTTAAGAGCATTTTTCCAGAGCCATGTTAAGGGCTGAGGAGATAGCTCAGTCAAATAAGTACCTGCCTGGCAAGTGCAGGGTCCTGGGTTCAATCCCCATGATCAAAAAACAAACAAACAAACAAACAGAGCCATGTTAAGCTACTGCTCAGGTGCAGACATGAAATCTCAAGAGCTATCTGGAATATTGCAGAGAGCTCCATTTTTTCAGATAGTAGAGGAAGAGCACTACAAACAAGCTGGATAGTACATGAAATCCATTCTAAGTGGAGGTATAAAGGAGTAATATTTAAGTCAATTAGCTAAAGATTACAGTGGGGCAGAAGAATTATATGAAGCTGCCAAAAATAGAGTGAGAAGACAGAAAAATTTAGCCCCAAAATGGGCCATTGAAACTAATTTTTTTTGTAGGTGATATTGTCATGACAATGAGTAAGTGTACGATGTGATCATGAGAATAAGGGATCATTGCCAGAAAGGAGTCCAGAAAATGAAAATCAGAGATTGTCATAAAGATCACAAAGTAATATAACAAGATAAAATCTATTGAACAAAGGATGCACCCTGTTCCTGGTAAAACCTGACATAGAACTAACACCACCAAAATATCTCTAGCTTAAGTGAATTAATTTTATAATTAAATAATTTTCACTATAATTCAATTTAATTCTGGTGCTCTCTGGAGAAAGCTTCAGGCTTAACAGCTTTAAGAGCCGAGTTCCAAATAAGACTGCCCTTGCAGTTAGGTGCTGGCTGCAAGTTTAGGCATGACCAGACCACTCATACTTCTGACCAGTTGGATGCAGACTTAAAGAGTTCCTTGACCCTCTCATGTTTGTTAACTCAATAGAACAACTCACAGAACTCAGAAAAGTGCTATGCTTATGGTTGCAGTTTGATTATAAAGGATACAAATCAAGGCCTGCCAAATGAAGAGACATATAAAGCCAGATTTGGGAGGGTCCTGAACACAGAGCTTCAGTGCATCCCTCTTGACATTTTATTCACTCAATTATGAAGAAGCTCAACTGAGTACTTACTGAGGTTTCATTGGGTATGCATAATTGACTGAGACCTACACCACTTGGTTGTATTCAGATTCCAGTTACTCTGTCCTTCCCAGAGGCTAAGCTAGCTTCAAAACTCCAACTCTTCATAGCTGGGTGTGGTGGCACATTCCTGTGAACCCAGTACTTGGGAGGCTGAGGCAGGAGGATCAGTGTGAGTTTGAGACCAGCCTGGGCTACAAAAGTGAGTTCAAGGCCAGCATGAACTATACATAGTGAGACTCTGTCTCAAAAAAAAAAAAAAAAATCCTCCAATTCTTTAGTTAACTGATTGTCCTTACCATTCTGAGTCCCCAACTTGTTGGCATCAATTCAGGGGTGATATGAGAATTTCATGAATTACAAACATACTTTTCATTACTTCAAAATTCCAAGGATTTAGAGTCTTCAAGTTCCTTTTGGAAATTGAGGGAGTTAAATTTCTTGTTATACAATAGGCACATGCCAGGAAAAATGAACTTGAATCTTAAGCTTTTCAAAAGTAATATTTTAATAGCAGATGACAGTGGAGTCAGGCCTAGAATTCTATGTGGAAAAAAATTCACCATAAGCAGATTATACTCATTCAAGTTGTGCTCCATATATAAAACATATAGATAGGTTTTATTGATTAGCAGGAAAAGAGGGCCAGGGAGATAAGTCAGGGGCACAAGTGCCTGCCTGGCAAGTGCAAGGTCCTCAGTTCAATGCCCAGCTCCACAAAATAAATAAATAAAGAGAAGAACAAAAAGCAATATATAGAACACGTTAGGTAAGAGATAAGTGGAAGTATGAAGAATATAATGTGTGTTATGATTTGTGTATAGTCGTCCCCTCAAAGACTCATGTAGTCATACAATGGGGACTTCTAGAATTTGAGATTAATTCATGATCCACTGGGACTTGGGTGACCCATGAGATTATGGGTCTGAATCTTGTTGGCATTATGGGTGTGGCCTGAGGCAGATAGCCTGAATGTAACGTAAGAGACAGAGAAACAGATTCTCTCTCTGTTGTTCTGTTGTTCTGGTTGGTCAGTTGCCTCTGTCACCATTTGTTGCTGTCCATTTGCCATGAACTGGATGCTCTCTTGGAGGAAGCCAAATATGGACTAAAACCCCCAGTAACTGTGAGCTGAATAAACCTTTCCTTCCTCCCTTTTGTGTGTTGGATATTTGTCCCAGCAATGAAAGAAGAGTAACTAAGGCAATGTGTTAGTCAAGCAGTCTAAAAAATATGTTCACTTGAGGCCAACTATATATATATATATATATATATATATATATATATATATATATATATTCACAGGTTTCATAAAATGATGGTTATGTTTACAGCTTAAAGCTACAACAAAATATGTGGCGGGCACACTGTTTGTTGTCAGGAATTGTACTCAGTACTACCAAGAGTTAAACTATTTTGTAAGAAAGGGGTTGGGTGTAGTCTGAATCTATAGGTAGTTTAAGGCATGAGAAGTTTCACAAATGGTTTATGAAAGCCAGCAGATTGCAATTGGGCTTAGTCCAAAGTTTAACATGTGCCCAGGAAGACAGTGCAAAGGTTTAGCTGTGGACATTTCTCATGTCTAACAATGACCTCTCTATTCTGTTTTAAGTATCCTAGACCAACTCTGCTCTATTTTGTTAATTTCCTTGACTTTTCCCTCTTTTTTAAAACTTTATTTTATTTTATTTTTGGTTTCTGTATTTTAGGAAAGGGTCTACAGTAGATTGGACTCGGTGATTCTCTTGTTTTCAGTCTCTCAAGCGATGGGGTTACAGGCGCGTGCCGCCACGCCCAGTCTCCATCACCATTTCAGCATGTAGCGCAGGCGGGGCTGGCACAGCATGCTGGGGATGGAACCCTGGCTGCTGTACTCTGCCTAAGCAGGTGCTTTAGTCTACTGAGCTATCAGGCCGGTCCTGACTTTTCCCTCTTTTCAACAAATCTTTCCTTAGGAAAGCACTGATGAGCAATTTAATAATCAGAGAGCCCACATCACTGAAATGGACTCATCTTGGGAAGCCATGTCTCTCATCAGAGTGTGTAACTACATGGCATGGCTATGGAGCACATTTAGGGGCTTTAGTTAATAGGCAGTTGAAAACCCAGAGCTTTGGATGGATCAGAAATAACTTGAAGAAAGGCAGAAGAGCCATGGTGTTATGAGTACTTTGTAGGGATTGCTACTATGTTGATTTTAGCAGTAATCTTGAGGCATAAACATAGAAAAGAATATTTAATTTGAATAAAGTACGATATAACAGGCAATGTTCTATAATCAGAAATAACTTGTAGGGCTGGGGATGAGGGCCAGGAGCAGAAAGCTTACCTAGTGTTCTTAAGGCCTGGGTTCAATCCCCAGATCCACAAAACAAAAACAAAAACCAACTTATAATCCTGACCTCAGAAAGGACTCTATCCCCAAAAGTAATCAATTACATGTATCCAAAAAATTAAAACTAAACCAGTGAAGGGAATTAGATGTAGACCTGGAATATCCCTTTAATGAGTTATACAGTTTAAAGGGGTTTATAATTTCAAATTCAAACTGTAAGGAAGTATTGATCAAGGTATGGCAAATCATATTAATAGTATCCTCCCTGCAAAGTGAGGAAATAATCCATGGCTATGTGAGCATTAAGGAATACTCAATTCAGAGAGTTGAGTGATCTTCACTGGACTACTGTAGTTTGTCTAATAGATTGAGTGATTCTCTGAACAGTTTGAAGTCTCTGATCATGTGTTCATTTCAAGTATAGCCAATTCCTGTCCACGATTCCATCATTCTGCTAGTATTTTCACAACTACAGGGGTCAACCCCTCTTCGGAAATGAGCCTGGGGCCATGAGCTGGAGCCCATTGAAAGGGGTGGTCAAATATGGGCATCATCTGCCCATCCACCATGAGTCCAGACACACACATGCCCATTTAATTTTCTATACCTACAAATGCTTATATGTGGACATAAGAGGCAGGTAACTACTCTGCAGATAACTACTTGATGATTGATATTCAACTGGTGATATTCTGAACCAATCTAAGTGTTGTAAATGGCCTGCAAGGGCAAGGTATGGTTGGTTTGGTAGATGGGAAAGGCTGAAATGAGGCTTGAAGGGCAAGATCTAGGCCGTAAGAATTTTTCTAAGTATTCTGTAGACTCAGTAAGTGAACAGAAAGTAGAATTATGTAATGAGAGAATTCAGATTGGTCGATAGCCTATTTTTCAGCAAAATGTCTAAAAGGCTCAGAAGAGTTATGAAAAAAATTTTTTGAAGGGATTGTTTGTTTAGGGGTAGGAGATGAGATGAAACTATATCTTATCAGATAGAGAAATCTGATATATCTCAAAAGTGACATCTAAGCTGTTTTTTTATAATAACCTAGGAAGGAAGAATTGCTGAAAAATAGCTGACAGCTCTGACAAGGGAACACCTGTTTTCTCTCCAAAGGATCCAGTAGAAAGTTGTGCTAAAGCCAATGAAGAAAGCTTCCTTTCCCAGGAATGCACTATAAAGACTGTCTAACTTAATGTTCATAGCTAGGTGTACCAGTTTAATTCCTCTGCTCACTCTAAATTTTAAAATATTGTCATCTTTTTAGAGGAAGAAATATGTGCACTGTGAACTTCTAAGAAATCTGAACTATAAAAAATAATAAAATAATTTTAAAAATCTGAACTGAAAAAGATGTATTAATGTAGATGGGTACAGTAAAAGGGAGAGCTCAGATGAGACACAATGGGAACATTATAGAGTACAACATGTAAAAGGTTGCAGAAGAATTAGAAATGCCTACTACTTAAATCGTTTTTGTATTCTGAGGAACAATGCAATTTAAAGTAAGGAAATCCGGGGCCCAGCGGGATGGCTCAGTGGTCTAAAGCGCCTGCTTGGGGAAGCTAAAGCTTGGGCGGCTTCAGGGACCGCGGTTCGATCCCTGGCACTACGTGCTGTGCCAGCCCTGCCCTCGGGGTGGGTTGAGCCGGCCATAAAAATGAGTGAATAAACAAACAAAGGTTCTGAAACAAGAAAAACAAAATAATAAAAAAAAAGATTTTTTTTAAAAAGTAAGGAAATCAAGAATATAGAATATATCCAGTGCCAGACCCCTGATTTATTCTTCTTTAGTAGACTTTCCAGTTATCCTAAGGAGTTTGGAAGGAGAAAAGAAAAGGTATCTTACCACTCCTCAGACAGGCCTTATGGGAAAATAAAAGCACTGTCTTTATGAAAAATAAAACAAAGCTTTCTTCTTTGCTATCTTTTAAGATCATTCTTTTACTACTTTTTGTGGTAAAGAGAAACCTCTTTTTGGTTTTTCTGGGTTGTTATGGGTACCTTACAAGGGGCAGAAGTGTTAGTCTAGCTAGTGAGTTACTGAAGCTATGAATTCATAAATCAAGTAGACTTTTGTTTCCCTTTATCTTGAAGAATTTGGGTATGTTGTTCAGCCAGTTAGACAAGATTATACTTTTGTGTGGTCGCCCAGTTAGATTGGTACCACTTAAAAGTGTGGCAACTTGTTCATCTAATATTTGTAGCAAGATAGTATTAATAAGCAGCATTATGATTATCTTGGAAATTTATATCTCCTATACTTTAAAGGCCTTTTCAAAGCTCTCAAAATAACTCACTAGGGGTTGCAGCACAATGTTGAAATTTACTCCAGTTGACAATTTTAGAAAAGACTCAGGTACTAGACTGGTGAAGGCCTGAGATAATGCTTGAGCTCAATCTCAAGCTTCAGTTATTTATCAAAATCATTTATGGGATCTACCTATTTAGTTTGGAGAACCATTCATCAAGTCTGCTTAGGTTACTTCTATGGACTCACTCATAAAGGTCAGAAAAACATGGGTAGTAATATGGATATATTACTACATGAAATTCTTTAGCAGATTCCACTGGGCTTGCAAGAGTATCAGGAAATTCTTTAGTAATGATTCTTGGATTAGCTTTTCTCCAAGGATGTCTCCTATGTTTCCCTTTGCCTGTGAGCTTAGTTTCAAAGGCTGCTGCAAGGACAGGCAAACTAAATAGCACCTCAAGAATGGCTCTGGGACCAAGAGCTGGAATTATATTTTGAGCATAAATGGTGGACCTGGCGGAAGAGTGGATGTGCTCTGTCAGTAGGGACTCTATAAGGGCTACCTGGATTGGCTTCAGATGCACTAAAGAGTAGAGTGCATAGGTTGGAGTTTAGCTAATTGTTGTAGTATTGGCAAGGGGTTTGGAGAAGACTTTCTATGATACTAAGTTCAGACAGAGGGAAATATGAAAGGTGTGCACCAGTTACAGTGGTGATGGGAGGAGAAAAATGACCCAGGAGGCAGCAGAAACCAAGGAAGAGAAACATAAAGCGGCTTTAGATGGTTTTTTAAGTTCAGAGATGGTTTGTTAATTTTTTTTACTTACTACTTGAGGGAAAGCAATTTTTTATTTTTTCTGAGCTGTACTTCAAAGCTTTCAAGTACCATTGAAAATAAACGTCCCATCCTTATTGTCTTGTCTAAAACTAGCTTTCTCTAATTTGTGTGAACAAATCAATGAACAGATTTGGGAATTTGAAAAGCTTGTTATGTTGGCCAATGCAACTTTAAAACTTCTCAGATTACTTGGGCCTATAGAAGGAGAATGCATAGGTGTTATGCAGAAAGCTAACTGGAGTTTCAGAAGGGGTCTGCCAATCAACATTTTGGAGAATGGGCTGCCCAGTGTACTTTAGAAAGATTACTTTTGCTGGTCATGACTAATGTGATTATGTTTACAGCTCTGTGTGTCAGTTTGAAGGCTTCTACCCCATCACCAATTAGTTTGAGAACCACATTATCTCAGGTTATATAGTATCAACATTGTACTCTCTCATCTCAGGATGATTCAAAGTGAGGACTTTTGAGGAGAAGGCTTTGCATTTTTCAATATTCCCTGGTGAACCAAGCTTATTCCTTCTGACCCAGGAAAGATATATTTATTTAAAGATCCCTAAGAGGCCACAGCACATTATAGTTTATGAGGTACAACAAGTCTACACATAATTAATTGCCTATAAAACTTGAAAGGGAATGGAAGGAGCAATGCTGTTTTTTTTTCTTTTTCTTTGAAGTGAGGGTGCTCTCTTAAAATCATGTTTTGTTGATCGAAGCAATTAAAGTTCAACAATAAATTTTGAAATTGTCACCAGATATCACTACATACTTTATTATGTCAGACTTATAAATATTCACCAAAAGAGAAACTCAGAACCCCAATTTTGTTTGGTTTTGTTTTTTCCATCAGATCTCACTCTATAGTTCAGGCAGGCTTAGATCTCACTACGTAGCCTTGGCTGGCCTTGAACTCATGCCCAAACCTCATGCCTCAGCACAGAACTGAAATATTAACAGCAAAGGTTATACTGAGATCTGAGCTTTTTGTCTAGCAACAAAGACTGACATTAAACTAAAGCACAAATGTTTGTTTAATAAGAAAGATGACATTTACTCATCAATATTTGTAATATGGAGAACAAGAAGCACTCAAATAAAGATTTTAGAACTCTTATCAAAATGAGATTGGGAGAGCAAATCTATAAAGACTTACCCCGTAGCTGAACACACTTGTGGAAATGGGAAAAGGCAGTGAATTAAGACCAAATGGATCAGCAGAGTGTCAGAAAATGCTGCTCTGTATCCGGAGGGGTACACCAGGAATATGGACAACCAATGAAAACAATCTATTTAAGAATAAAGGAAATGATATTTATTTAGGACTTACTAGGATTGTAACCAGGAAAACACAGATCCAAACAGACATAAAAATGTGTTGCCACATTTACAAAATGGTGAACACATTCAAAGCTGAAAGCCACAAAGTTGGGGGTGGTTACATCATTTGCTTCTATATTAGTAAGGGCTAATTTCTGCATCAGGTATGGAGTCTATGTCATCTATGTTCTGGGAAGCTGAGCAATCCAGCGAAAGGTGAAAAAATTGTAGCTCACTGTAGAGTCCTGTTGGAGTCTGTATCAAAAACCAAACGTTCTACATTGGCAAGCTGAAGTAATAAGGAAGTGATGTCCTGACCCTCCCCCAGTCAGAAGAATGCCAAGAAAGTGAATCTAAAACATAAGGTTATAAGGGATTAGTTCTTTTTAAATCTCATTTGTGAAATATATCTGACCAACTAGATATAATTCTGGTTCTTGTAATCCTCTTCTTGCATTTTATTAATATATTAGAACACCTCAAAGAACAGGAGAGATTTTTTTGTCTTTTTTTTTTTTTTTTTGAGACAGGGTCTCACTATGCAGTTCAGGCTGGCCTTGAGATCACTTTTGTAGCCCAGGCTGGTCTCGAACTTGCACCGATCCTCCTTCCTCAGCCTCCCAAGTGCTGGGATTACAGGCGTGCGCCACCACACCCAGCTAGGAGAGATATTTTACTTACATTTATTATGAAGGATATCTCAAAAGATACAAATAAGTAGTCAGATCAAGAGATGCAAAAGGTGGGCACAGGAGAAGAAATACTACACTTCCATGCCCTCCTCAGTGCTCTGCCCTTCCTGAATTTTCTCATGCACTAGAAACCTGGAAACAGACATCCAAAGGTGATGGTGGAGACTGGAGCTCCTCTGAAGAAACAGAAGTGAGGCTTCCTTCTTTTCTCTCCTTTGTGTTCCACTCAGGCTACAAGACTATCTGTTGCTGTCACTCACACCACCATGGGTCTTGGCACCTGTACTAAATCTATTCAGTGCGTAAAGAACTGTACAAATCCAGGAGGGCATTTCTTATACAAATTGATATTACGAATAGCTATCAGAGCTAATCAGGAACTATATGTCGCAATAAAAGGAGTTGATTACAGTTAATGCAGTTAGGCTGTATTACAAGAAAAGAACTGGATAAAGCTTCAATCCACAGGTAACTTAATGGAAATGGGTTTCACAAACAATTAAGAAATACTACTTAATTGCATTTAGGTACAAAGGTCAACATGTATCACCTGCATATGAAATTCCTGAGATCTGATTAACAAAGGTCTCTTAACTCTAAGTGCCTTCAACCAGTGCTATTCCATTTTTACTTTTTTTCTTTGATGTTTTATTGTGCTTTTCTATGTTGACTTCAAAATGACCATGAATTATTTACATATAAAATTATTTTTCAGTATATAATTTTCCGATATGGATTCTTCACTCATTCATTTAACAAATATATCCTCTAAAATGTTGGGTCTTTTTCTAGCTATATAGAATTTTGTGGTAAGAAAAACAAAGAACTTATAGTCTATTTATCCAATAGGCCAAAAATATAGATCTTTAGCATAATATCAACTAGTGATAATGTGGTAAAAATTGTCTTACTCCTAAATTTAATATCTTTTAACATTTCACCTTTAAATATTTTTAATGTTTTGATATTCACATTTAGCTGTTAATAGATAATGTAAGGAAGAAATATGTTTTTCTTTTCCTTACTCATTACATGTTCACAGCTGAGGACCTTACAGGACTCTATGATGAAAGACAGATTAATAAAAGAAGGGTAAGCAAACTTACTTAATATAAATTTTATATAATATGGGAAACTTTGAAAATAAAGACCAAAGCATATACATGTAACCTTATATATTTTTGTTCTGAGACCTGGTGAAGTGGCATGTAATCTGGAGACATATGATTGGGCACAGTGATATGATCTAATGATAATAAACTGAAGAGAACTAAGCAAGGTCTGTCCAGATTCTTCCTTGTTTTCAGAAATAGGGATATCCCTTCCTTTTTTATCAAGGGATAGACTATCTCTGTCTTAGTTCATTTTCTGTTGCTATAACAGGATTCCTGAGACAGGGTAGATTGTACCCTGATTTGTAGAATAGAAGTTTTTCTAGCTCATAGTTTTAGACACTGGGGAGTCCAAGAGCATGCGCTGGCACTGGTGAGGGCCTTCTTGCTGCATTATAACACAGTAGAAAACATCACATGACATGACAGGGTAAGCATGCTAGCTCAATCTCCCATTTCTTTTTCTTTCTTTTTTTTTTTTTTTTAATTTTTATTTATTTATTTATTTTTTTTTCTTGTTTCAGAACCTTTGTTTGTTTATTCACTCATTTTCATGGCCGGCTCAGCCCACCCCGAGGGCAGGGCTGGCGCAGCATGTGGTGCCGGGGATCGAACCGAGGTCCCTGAAGCCGCCCAAGCTTTCCCAAGCAGGCGCTTTAGACCACTGAGCCATCCTGCCGGGCCCCTCTCTCCCATTTCTTAAACATTCACTAATGCCATAATGGGGGCTCCTAACCTCATAACCTCACCTAGAAGTAATCCTAATTGTTTCTCAAAGGCCCTACCTCATAGCACGAACATATGAGTTTGGTATTTAAGATTCCAGTACCTAAACTTGTGTGTGACACATTGAAACCATAGAAATCTGGAATGTAGGAAAAAAAAAAAAAAAAAAAAAAAGAAGGAAATCTGAAATGAGAGCCTTATAATCCACTTCATGAGAGAAGACTGAAGATAAAGTGAGTGTCTTTTCTATTTTTGATGTTCTCTCAAATGCCAAAATGCCATATTTAGAGTTATATCCTGAACCCTATTAACATCTTTTATCATACTAATGAAATCCTCTGTTCACATTTCTCTCTCCTGATAAGATGGACCATGATTGTCAGTGCTGAAATTAATTTTTAATTCATCTACTGAAATGTTCACATGGCTTTCTACATTTTACCTCTTCTTGGGTAAACTCAAACTGGTTATAATGCATTTCTGGTTTCATATTTGTTAATAATTTAATTGTTAGTAATTTATTTTGGATTTCCTGTTTATGATTTTGAGTATCATAGTTTGCCTTTGGGCCCTGGAACTTAAGGAATAACACAAATGCAAGTTGTTTGGGTCTTCCTCATGTTTTTTTATTTTTTTATTTTTTATGGCTGATTCAGCCTGCCCTGGGGGTGGGGCTGGCACAGCATATGGCGCTGGGGATTGAACTGTGGTCCCTGTGGCTGCCTAAGCTTGCCTAAGCAGGTGCTTTAGACCGCTGAGCCACCTTGCCGGCCCTTCATGCCTTGTATGTCCTAAACTTGGAATTGAAAACTCTAACAATCTAGAAATCCTAACGAGTATAGACAGTGAAAGCTCCTCACTTACAACATTGGGGTATTTTTAGCCATGGACCAGGAAAACAGCAGAACAATTGATAGAAAAATTGTTAAACAAAGGTTACTTTATTTCAACCAAACCATACAGAAAAAAAATGGCCTCACCTATCCTAGCCTATGCTAGCAAAGTAGACTGGGAATCCTAGACTTCTACCTTTAAGTCTACAACTTGAGGCACCCTTCTGTAGCAATGGTATCTGAAAGGCTATGTAAGGAAAAGACCAGTGTCAGTAGAGACTACATAGGAAGCTGAAATAACTTATTTTCACCCAGCAGTAGCAAGGAGCAACTCTCTCCCCAAACCAGGTTTCTAGTGCATGAGAAAATTCAGGAAGGGCAGAGCACTGAGGAGGGCATGGAAGTGTAGTATTTCTTCTCCTAATCTCACCTTTTGCATCTCTTGATCTGACTATTTATTTGTATCTTTTGAGATATTCTTTATAATAAATGTAAGTAAAGTATCTCTCCTGTTCTTTGAAGTGTTCTAATAAATTAATCAAATACAAGAAGAGGATTACAGAAACCAGATTTATATGTAGTTGGTCAGATATATGTCACAAATGAGACTGAAAATTGACATCTGAATTAGGTGGGTAGTTTGTACATCTGACTTTTATCTTGTGGGATCTGACATTATCTCCAGGTAAGTGGTGTAGAATTGAATGGAAGTATAAGACACTCAGCTGGTGTCTGCTAGGGAACTGTTGGATGACTTTGGAAAATACTCCACTTGTCTAGTATCAGAAGTGTTGTGCTAGGGCTGGTGAGATAGCTCAGTGGACTAAGCGCTTGCTTAGGTAAGCATAGGGGCCAGGGTTTGATCCTGGGCACTGCATGCTGCGCTGGTCCTGCCCCAGGTGTGCTGAGTCAGTGATGGAGTCCAGGCATGGTGGCGCATGCCTATAATCTCAGCACTAGGGGTGCAGAAAACAGGAAGATCACTATGAGTACAAGCTACATAGAGAGACCCTGTGCGCGCATGCGCGCGCGCGCGCGCGCGCACACACACACACACACACACACACACACACACACAAATACACAAGAAAACCTAAAAAAAGTGTTGTGCTAGGAGCGGTGTGGCAGAGTACAAAAAGCTATTTTTTGTCCTATCTTTATTAATGGGCTTAACATCAGAATGGAAAGAACAGAAGAAAAAAATCAGTTAACTGGAAGAGAACAATAGAAATTTCCTAATCTGAACAACAGAAACTAAAATAGGTGGGGGAAGAGCATCTGTGAGACTATAACAAAAGATTTAATAGAGGGACTGAAAAACAATTCCAGGAAATAATGGCTGAAAAAATTTCAAATTTGGGAATACATAAACAATAAAATTTATTAATTATAACAAGAATTATGTAAAAGCACAAAGTGGTGTTTATTTTAGGAAAGGAAAGCTGGCTCAGTACTAGAAAATCAATTAATGTAATCTGCCTTATTAACAAACTAATGAAGAAAGATCAGAATTATATTAATTGATGCAGAAAACTCTGACAAACTGCAAGACCTATGGATAGTAAGGTTTCAGAAAAAAACTGGAATAAACAAAAACATTCTCATCTTGATAAAGAACAACTATAAAAATAAACACCCTATAGCTCACATCAGATCTAACTGAAAGTCTTAATGCTTTCCCTCTAATATCAGGAGAAAGGCAATGATTTCTGCTCTCATCACTCTTAGTCAACATAGTGCTGGTGCTAACCAGTACAATAGGCAATAGAACACATATGGATCTGAAAAGAAGTAAAGCTCTACTGATAGATAATCTGATTATCTACATAGAAAATCCCAAGGAATCAATGATAAAAGAAAACTTTTAGAACAGAAAAGTGCTTCTAAATTCTTCTTTGTTTACAACAAAATTGAAATGAGTTTTTAAGTCATATAATTGAATCATTTTTTCATATGATTATCATATATGAATTGAATATCTGAAATTTACAAACATTGGGAATACCTATACATCAGCAAATAAAGTTATTACACTCAAAGTAGTGCTATTTTATTTATTTATTTATTTATTTATTTATTTATTTATTTATTTTTGGGTAGTGCTATTTTAGAAAAAGATGATAATGACCTCTTTGATAGGATATCTCATGAAATGAATGATTTGGCCAAGATATCTGTCTTAGTTATTTTCTCTTTGCTGAGACCCAACGCCCACAACTGCAAGGGGGAAAGGTTTGTTCAGGTTCATAGTGTGTAAAAGTTTCGGTCCAGCCTCTGCTGGCTCCAAGGCAGAACTGCATGGTAGAGGACAGAAAGCTCATGACATGGAGGCAGGAAGCAGGGAGGGAATGACATCAAAGAAGGAAGGAGGAATGCAGTCTTCAGGCCACGCCCTTCAGTGACCCACCTCCTCCTATCAGGTTTTACCTTCCAAGTCACATTTAGCTATAAATTCTTCAGTAGACTAATTCACTGCTGAGTATAAAACTATCATGATCCAATCACACGCCAAGAGCCCACCCACTGTGCGTGCATGAGGCTTTGGGGGGACATCAAGATATAAACCAGGACAAATGTGAGGGAAGTCATAGGCAGTGGAAGCTCAAAAATCCCAAGACTGGGAACATGCATTGTGTTTTTGAGAAAAAGCAAGAGACTAATGTGGCTGCCACAGAATAGGGTAGTGAGCAATGGGTTGTAGGTCAGAGAAGATCCAGTGCCAAGTTACACAGCTCCTTGTAGTTTATACAAGGACTTGAGTGTGCTGTGAAGCACTGAAGGATTCAGGCAAGAGTAGTCTGATAGTGTTTATGTTTAGTCTCAACAAGTTCAAGACCACCGACTAGATGAAATCTAGCTCAACTTATACCTGGTTCTCAACTTCTATTTTTGTTGTTGCTTGTTTTTTTCTCTCAAATAAACCCCTATGTCTTATTGTATTTGTTTTTTTTTTTTTTTTCTTCTCTTGAATAATTCCTTTACCCTTTCATCAGACTAAACTCTTCCAGCCACTCCTTGGACACTTTCCCTCCTATTTTTTAAAAAAAATGTTTTTCTAACCTACTAAAAGCTTGCTGTGTATGTCAATCATTACCAGTAATAAGGGGCATCTGCCAAGGATTGTGTAAATATTCAGTGGTTAGCCCAGCTGCTCCTCCCACTAGAAAGTTTCCACCACTCAGAGAAAGGCATTCTGGGTCAGCTTTGCTCTCTCTGGTCATCAGACTACTCCTCTGTCTTTTGGCTGCTTCCAAGACGACGTAAGGCAGAGGTGAGAAGTCAAGGTGCAGTGCTGCTCTTCTATGAAACAGGTTTGTAGTCATATCAGTTGTGTTGGAATCTACAACTTTAGTGAGTTTCTCTTCTTTCTCATGTAACATTTGCTTTCCTTGTAAAGGCATTTTACCTTTCTTTTCTTTTCATTTCTTTCTTTTTTTTTTTTTCTTTTTCCAGAAATTGAACTCAGGCCCTTACACTTGCCAGGCACGTACTTATCCTGTTGAGCTATCTCTCTGGCAAGGCATTTTCTGTTTTGATCAAAGATAAGAAACAAGAAAACAAATTTTTAACAAATGATCTCACAGAAGTACACAGAAAGCTGCAGCTTTATTATAGTAGCTGAGTTTTTTGTTGCGCTTTTTTGGCTATGTGCATGTGTTTACTTGATAAAATGATCAGTCAATGGTTATGGCTTTTTCTCAGAAGAATTTACTTTAGCAATATTTCTGTGGCTCAGTGTAAAAATCTGGACTTACCCTGTCAAAATTATCTCAGTTCTTCCATCTCAAAGAATTTAAGATTGTTGAAAAGGCAGGAACTGAGCTTTGTGAGTGAGAAAGTAATAGTATGTTTTTCAGAAAAGGATGTTGATATTTTCTTTTTGGTAAAACAAAACTATTAAGGTTGTGTTAAGCTCTGAATGGACAATTTTCTTTTAATGTATATCTGAAGGATTCTGAGTGTGGTGGAGACAGTTTTATGTTAGGCTTATGGAAGAAATTGTACTGAATTTTAATTCTACTCAGTATCAGCAAATGGTGTGTTTATACCTAACGATATTTACATAATTGTTTAATAGTCCATAAACTTTAGGGTGGAGGGGCAAGACTAGCTGTGCCTTGTTCACAGTTGTATTTTCAACATTAAGTATCTCATATACAAAATAAGTGCTCAGAAATATCTGATGAGTAACTGAATGCACTGTCCATGTAGATATGTGCATGCTTGTCTGTGTCTTTCCTTGTCTGTGCTTGGAAATAATAAATCAATGTGAAATGTCTACCAAAGTGAAGCCAGTCAGAAGATCTCAGCAAAAATATCACACACCCCCAGAAGAATTTGTGGAATAGCTTTTTTCCCTTTTATCACTATCTTTGCTTTTTGTGTAATATCACATTTATTTTTTGCTTCACTTCTGTGTCTTTTCCATTCTTCTGTATATCCTCTGTGGTTTGAAACATTTCATGGTAGGCATTCAGTATTTGTTGAATAAATAAATGAATCCTGATAATGTACCAAGAATGAAGTATAATGTCCAGTCAGTCCAAATTCTTCCCTCTTATTGTGATAGTATCAGAAATTTAAAACTATGCTTTGCTATTTTCAAATGTTATTTGTTTGTGGGTTTAAGTGATGAATGAGAGAAACATGACATTTCTGCTGAAAAAAAAAGTTCCAAATTTTCTAAATTGTAGAAATTTAAAGACAACTGAAATGATTATTAATAGAGGACTGGATTAAGGGAAATCTGGTACAGCTGGCAGAGTAACCATGTTAAAAAACAAAATGAAGAGCTGGATACACTAACATGAAAAGTCCTCCAAAACCATATCATTAAAAACTGTTCCTAGTGGATATAGGAAAGTGCATTAAAGGCTACCATTCTGTAGAATTGATGGGAAATAAGAATCTGTGATCAAAATCTGTGCTCAAAAGCACATTGTAACGTTCTGAGCTGATAGCAGAAGGGAAATCTTAGACATTGATCTTTTTGATTTTTTTCAACCATGTTTTTCTCTGTAATTCAGGCTGGCCTAACTCACTATGTAGCCCAGGCTGGCTTCAAACTTGTGGCAATCCTCCTGCCTCAACTTCCTGATTGCTGGGATTACAGGTGTGTCCATCATGCCTGCTGAAAACACATTTAAAAAACCTGGAAAGATGCATATTGGTTTGCTAAGTGGAGGGGATGGGATGAAACTGGGAAGTTTCAATAGTGGGGAGTGGATGCAGATTTTTCACTACATATCATTTTTTAATTATATAAAAACATTATGCAAAAAAATTAAAAGTAGAAACAGAGGTTATACTAAAAATCTTAGCACACCTACTTCCTTCACTGGAAGGAAATCCAATGCTGCTGTTACTGAGATAGCAGTGAAACAGGCAGATTAGAACTTGCCAGCAAACCACTCAGACCAGTAGTTCTCTCTACCAAGTCCCTAGTGCCAGACAGAATGACATATTAGATCTTGAGGACTCAATCCCCAAAGAAACCAGACCTCAGAGTAATTTTGCTTCTATCCTAAAGAGTGGCATTTTTCTCTTTAAAGTTTGCATTTGTAGTTTATCTTAGAAAAGATTCCCCAAAATTTTTCTGCCTTATAATATTTCCTATCAGTCTAGTTCTGAACTATTTTCAATCGGCATTGTTCAAAATAATTTTCATCAATGATAGCAATGGTTTATATTGGCACTGACAATAAAAGACAGCTACTAGGTACAGACAGCTATTAGGCATCTGAAACATAGTATGACTGAACAAACTGCCACAGTACAGGTAGTCACGTAACTATTTAAGCAGTAGAGGTACTTCTTAGATATACTGCAATCCTAAGTTGTGGAAATACCTGGTCAACAGCTCTGCTTTCTGTGGGCCAAATGTTATTATAATTCTCAGAGATAGCAGCATGAGTGCAACAGACAAAGCTCTTATCCTCATACAATACACATTCTAGTGTGATCAGCAAACTATATCCTATATGGACTAAATCCAGCCCTTTATCTGTTTTTTCTGGTCCGCAAACTAAGAATGGCTTTCACATTTTTAAATGGTTGAAAACAATTAAATAGGAACAATAATTCATGACACATCCAAATTACATGAAAGTCAAATTTAAGTGTTCTAAATAAGATCCTTTGGGGAACTAAATCATGCTCATTTGTTTATGTCTTGTCAATGACTATGGCAGAGTTGAGTATTTCTGATCTAGACCACATATGGTTGACAAAGCCCAAGGGATTTACGACCTTTCCCTTCAGTACTACCAAAGTTTGCCAGTCCATATTATGAAAAAGAATATTATGTCAGGCATCAGAGCAAGTATTATGCAAGCATGATCACTTTCAATCTTTGTGTCAACTTTTACAACTTCTCCACTGGTAAAATGTAAAATTGAGGTTAATAATTAAAAGAAGTTAGCAATTCAAAGAAAAGCACAGTTCACAATGTCAAATGGGGACTCATTCCATGACTGTGATTAGCTAATAAACTTAGCTAATGCACTATAGACCAATTTTGAACCAACAGACTAAAAACATGGGGATCTTGTTAACGTTTAGTCAGTCTGGACTGGGGCCTGAGACTGTGTACCTCTAACAAGTTTCCACAGGTTACTGATGTGCTGGATCATAGACCATAACTTTTAGATGAGTGATTTTCAGTCTTGACTATGCATTAATATACTCACAAGAAATTTTTTAAAACTGTAAGACCAAGGCTTATAACATCCAAGTGATGCTAATTTAAATAATGAAAGACTTAGGCTTATATAAGAACACTTCAAAGAGCTTTTCCTACTGAATTAAATGGATAGTCAGGATTGAGAGTCACTATACTGAAATTTTGTTTAACTGAAGTAAAAATATTCAAATTGGGAACTACCGATCAGGAGTGCTAATATTAACTTTGACGTGACAGATTGAAACCAGCTGCTTTCTCTTTCTGGAGCTCCAGATATCTGTGCAGGTAAAAAATGAGGACACTCAAACCACATAGTGTTAAAGAGCTCAATATCATGGATGTGAGCTCAATATGGTGGCTCACACCTATAATCTCAGCCCTCAGGAGGCTGAAGGAGGACTGCAGTGAGCTCAGGCCACCCTAGGCTACATAGTGAGTTCAAGGTCAGTTTGAACTACATAGTGAGCCAAACAAACATATCAATGACTCATCAGGTCTTCACACGAAGAAGAGAAAGGCTTAGAAGAAGGACTTACCAACGTAGTAAGTACATCCCTATGAAGGCCAAACCCCAGGTTCATGTAAGGTCAAAAGTAAGTTGGTATCTATTATTACTGTATTATGTTGGCAACTTACTGATAAAGAAGTGCTTCCACACAGTCAAGTTGTCCTACACACCACACAGTCAGAATTGCACTTAAAGTTATGATTTAATGATTATAATAATAAGACCTGTTTCATTGTATGAAATTTGGAGAAATATTGAAAATATAAAGGGAGAACCTCAAATACCTGGCTTAGTGTTCCTGGGGATTGAACCCAAAGCTTTTGCACTTTTTAAATTTTTGAGACCAGATCATGCTAAGTCACTAAACTGCTCAGATTGGTCTTAAACTTGCAGTCCTCCTGCCTCAGCCTCTGAGTTAGGAATCCAGGAATCACCATTCCCAATTTAGAACTGTATTTTTTTTTAACAACCACAATCAAGTAAACTCGACATTGGGATCAAATGATTTCCCACCAAAGCAGGGAGAGCTGAGTGACCCCAGTGGGCCTTCCCACTGAAGCCTAAAGGTTAATGACCTATTATTATCTCTCTACCAAATGCAGGCTCAAGTCTGGACTTGAAGGTAGTATGGGTTCTTATTAGGAGCATGGGAACTGCAACCTACAAAGTAAACAGATTATAAGCCTTAGCTGTGCTTTCATGCCTAATTGGTACTGGGCTACTCTCAGTTTCTTCATTTATAGATTATCCACTGTGAAAAAGCCTCCTTAATATTTCTGTATGACTTAAAATTTGCACTGGAAATATTCTAGTTAAGAAATCTCTCTGAAAACAGATTAACCAGGTGTCACAGACCTTTATTCCTTTAGAAATGTATCTGAGAAGCAACAGTGCATAGTACAATAGTCAGTAGAATAAGCTAGGGCCAGATGTTTTCAATTTAAATCCAAACAAAATTTTTATTGCTTTGCCTATAAATTAATGACAGTACCCCTTTATAGCGTTACTCAAGATTTAATGACAAATGTCTGTAAAACATGGAGCAGAATGTTTAGAATACAAGGAGTATTCACAAAATGATGTTACGAAAAGATGATTAGTAATAGTAATAATAATAATACAACTATTTTGGGATATGGGTACCTCTGGCACAAAAGTGAATGTATATCTTTTTTTGCTTGTCTTTTAGATGAGTTAATTTCCATGGAACTCCTGAGTGCTAAAAGATCCAACAAAACTAATGATAGTTCTTGTTGCCATGAAGGTATTTCGTGCAAGGTGCCTTCGGTGCCTAGCAACTTCTGGTTCTCTGAGGGCTTTTCATAAACATTATCAAAAAGCAACCCCTCAAAATTTTTCCAGCTACGAGTCCATGAAACAAGACTTCAAACTGGAAATTCCAGAGTATTTCAATTTTGCTGAAGATGTGCTAGACCAGTGGACCAATATGGAAAAGGTACGGGACAAAGGCTAGTCAGACTACAATTTCTCAACTGGGGGCAATTTTGTGTCATGGGGCCATCTTAAATGTCTAAGACATTTTGTTGCCATGAGCGGATAAGAAATAGAGGGGATAGTTGCTACTGGCATCTAGAAGAATGAGACTGCTAAAAATCATTTCAAGGATAAAATAACTACCTGGCCCACAATGTCCCAGGTTGATTGAGAAAGCCTGCATTGTATAAATGTAATTTTTAGGTTGAATCTTTTTTAAATAAAAAGTGACTCCAAAAATCAGAAATGGTAGGAACTGAAACATAGATACAGCACTAAAAGACATGTAAAAGGATATGAGTATCATGACTCTCATGAGGTAAAATCTACCAGGTTAAATGAGAAATGGGGCTGGGGAGATAGCTCAGTGGCTTAAGTTCCTATCTGACAAGTGCAAAGTCATGAGTTTGATCCCTGGTATCAAAAATAAATAAGAAATGACAAGAGCCAAAACAATGACATGAACCCCCAAATCTGAAAATAAAGACCCCAGAATTTTATTTACATAAACTCCATGTAAGTTCCAACCAACAATTTATGAATTTTCTCTTTCTTTCTTTTTCTTTTTCTTTTTCGTGGGACCAGGGTTTAAACTCATGACCTTGCACTTGCCAGTCAGGCACTTGTGCCACGGAGCTATCTCCCCAGACTCTGAATTATCTTCAGGAGAATATATTTCATGAAGTTGGTTGAAATAGGATTTTGCTATACAATCATCTCTAAATCTGTGACTGATTTGTCTCTCCTCAGGTTGGGAAGAGAACTTCCAATCCAGCCTTCTGGTGGATCAACGGAAATGGAGAAGAAGTGAGGTGGAGTTTTGAGGAACTGGGATCATTATCCAGGAAATTCGCCAACGTATTAACTGAAGCTTGTTCCCTGAATAGGGGAGATCCAGTAATTGTAATTCTGCCCAAGATTCCAGAGTGGTGGCTTGCAAATGTGGCCTGTTTGAGAACAGGTTAGTAATCCTTACAATCCTCTAAAATTTAAACTAAGCTAGATAAGAGACTTTTCATGAGATATCTGTTGGATATGTTGTTTGAAGAATAACTGTATAAAGTTATTCTTAACAACCTTAGAAATGAGCTGAAAATATACTGTACCTTTTGACTTATATAATATGCTGGGCTTTTCATAACAAAATAGATTTGCTAAGTGAATGACAATCAGCAATCCAAGAGCCTCATACTACTTTTTTCCCTCCTCTAGGATTTATAGTCATCTGAAACTCAGTAATCCACTAACTTAACCCAGCACAGTCTTGTTTCATGTTTTATGCCTCTTGTGCATGAGTTTATCTCTCTGATGCCTTAACACTGGTGACTCCTACTGCTTAATGAGTTTCTATATCTCATAAGTTTTCATTCTGCATGCCTCCAGAGTTTTTTCTCTTCTCCATTTCCACTGCCACTGGCTTACCATTTCCTGTATTCAGAAACACTCTAATTCAGATCTTAATTATGCCTATATTCTACCCCAATCCAATTCATCTTCTCTATCCAGTGTTTTTCCTATATCTCACATTTTATTTTCTTAATTGATTGTTTGACTTTTTTGAATATCTCTTCGTTGCCTACCAAATAAGCTCTGCACTTCTTTAGGTACTTCATGGATGGCTATACCTATTTTCCCCTTATTGCTCTAATTTCTCTACTGTTATACTCCAGGATTCACTTTTGCCAAATAGTTTCCTATAATATTTTTGGTCATTCCCATTTCCTGGTTATTCTTCATATTACTTCCTATGCTGTAAAGAACTTCCCTCACACTTAAGCACATGGACAATTCTTAGTAGACTCGAGTTTCAACCTCCTAGACAACCACATCTTGATCTCCATCCCAACAGGTTCTTTTTTCTTTGAGTTCCACAAAGCACTGTACATACATTTCCATTTTAACCGGTATTGTACTGCTTTGGTATGTAATTTGCTGATCAACCTGTCATTCCCATAAGACTACAAAAGCACCTAAAAGGCTGAGATTTTGATATATTCATCTCTACTTCCAATGATTGGCATACAGTCAATATGCAATGAAGAACTTTTTAAATTAATGTTCCTATTAACATAATAAATCATCCTATTAGGTAACCATTCTTAAACCAGGCTTGGTGGTGCACAACTATTATTTCAGTGCATAGGAGGTTGTGGAAAGAGGATTACCATGAAATTAAGGCCAGTGTATGCTATATTGTGCGTTCAAGGTCAGCCTGAACTATATAGTAGTATTATGTCTCAGAAAATCAAAAAGAAAAATTCTAAATTTATTATAATTATTATTTCCATTTGAGGGATGTTCACATATTCTATTTCATATGTATCTATGAATTATAATTGGAGAAAAAGACTCCACTTTTAGCAGTCTTATAACAAAATGATTGCTTTCCATGAGTACTGCTTAAGATCACTTGCTTGATAAGGGATTGTGAGATTTCTAAGGCTAGATGTCCATTCTCACAAGCTCAGCAAGAAAGGAGAGTCATGGATCAGCCACTGGGGGACTATAAGGGGGGAAAAAAGAGAAGGAGGAGGAGCAGTGGGAAGAGGAGGAGGAAAAGAAGGAAGAGAAGGAGGAGGAAAAGGAGGGGGAGGAAGAAGAGGAGGAGGGGGAGGAGAAGGAGAAGGAGGAGAAGGAGAAACAAAACGAAAAATAAACCAAACAGGGACAGAGGCCTCTGTAAGGGAACAGGCTGATTAGCCTGCCTGCAGCCTTTTCCTGTTTTGTTTGCTCTGAACTCAAGGGGCCTCTGGTCTTTGACTTTTTCACGTGTCTGTCCTTTTTGACTTCTCTCTTTGAACACATAGCTTTCTTATGCCTCTTGAATTTGGATTGTGTAGCTTTGATTTGACAGCCAGATGCTTCAGCCCCTAAGCCCATATAGTTCATCTGCTATTCCATCAACCTCTTACATAGTTGAGCAGAATCTAATGAACAGACTTGACCTAAGCCGGTCAGATATGGCAGCTTCCCCTGATACACACATGGTAACTAGTGCTGTGGCAGGAAATTAGGCAGATTGTTTTTTCTTCCTTCCTTCCTTCCTTCCTTCCTTCCTTCCTTCCTTCCTTCCTTTCTTTCTTTTTGTCTTTTTGAGTCAGGGTTTCACTATGCAATTCTGGCTGGCCTTGAGCTCACTTTTGTAGCCCAGGCTGGTCTCAAACTCGTACTGATCCTCCTGAGGCAGATTTTCTTAAAAGAATGAGGGGGAAGCAATGAGTAGTAAATCTAATATTCTTTTTTTCTTTTTCTTTTCCTTTGGTCTGCAAAGCTTTATCCAGAGGGGAGGGGCTCAGTCCTCCCTGGCAGCCACCTTCCTCACCGCGGCCAGCATGTTGCTCAGCTCCTCGCTCCTCCTCTTGGCTCGGATGTGCATCCCCACCCTTTTCTTGATGAACTTGAGGGCGCGTTTGTCCTTGGAGACCTTGAGCAGCTCCGTGACACGCGCCTGTAGAGGGCAAAGTTGCACACCTCAGGGATCATGTCCCACATGAACTCAGCGTGTTTGGTGAGGCATCCATGGCAGGGGCTGTGCCTCGGTTCGCTCACATTCTTAGTCACTTTGTGGCACGTGTTGAGGCCCACGGCCATGGGATAGTGTAGGGCCATGGCTACTGCTCTTCAGTGGTTGCTGTGGTGGAAGGTGAATCTAATATTCTAACAACCCTAATCTTTTTGGAAGAATCAGAAATGAATGCATAATCATTTGATTTCATAATATGTTTTTTCTGTTAATAATAATGATCCAGTTGTGGCAGGACACACTTGTAATCCCGGATCTTGGGAGGCTGAGGCAGGGTTGCCATAAATTTGAGGCCAGTTTGGACTTTCTACTAAGACTCTGTCTCCCAAAACACAGCTGATTTGAAAATTGAAGTCCTAATTGATCAGAATTGCAGTTGTTTGTATATTTCTTAGGTTATATATGTAGGTAACAAGAAAAAGAAAGCGAAGTCATGGTTAACACCTCTCTCTGGATAAGAGTTATCTGGGGGTAAATATAATTATAATAAGAGGGATTTGGGGCTAGGAACTAGGGGGATTCAAAAATAGTGAGGACTAGGGAGATATCTTGGTGGGTCTAAGCACCTGCTTGGCAAGCGCAAGAACCCAGGTTTGATCCCTGGTACCGCATGCTGCACCGGCCCCAGAACCCCAGGCACACAGCCACTGAAACAGAGCATGGTGGCATATGCCTGTAATCCCAGCACTGGGGAGGCTGAGACAGAAGGATCACTATGAGTCTAAGCTCCAAATACATAAACAAACAAACAAGCAAATAATAAATGGTTTTTTAATTGGAAAATAGTGTTAAATTCTGATTCTTTTATTTATTTATTTATTTATTTATTTTTAATTCTGATTCTTAATAAGAGCAACATATAATGCTTATTCAAACCCTTTAAAAAAAAAAAAAAAAAAAGGAAATTGTGAGGGCCAGCAATATAGCTCAGATCTTGAAGCAAACTCCTGCCTGGCAAATATGAGGTCCTCAGTTTGATTCCCAGTACCCACTGAAAAAAACAAAAGAAAATTATATATACATACTACATATATACATACTATATATGCCATTCACATGTTGGCATATTTTGTAGTTTAAAGGAATTATAACTGAAAGGTGCTTTTTGAGGAATTTTTAAATGTTTTAAGCATACTGCTAAATGGAAGAATAGTGGAATGACTTTTATTATAACTTGCTTCCAAGAAGTTCCTCCTATGTTCTGAAGCAAGCAGTACAGTACTCGTTCCTGAGACAACTTCTATGTAACATACCATATACTGGGGTACAGATTAGTCTTGCTGTACTGTGAGTCACTGTATTTGTTTAGAGTGACTTTATGCAGCTCCATTTTGACCTATTTTATGTCAGGCTTATAGTTTAGCTCTTGGGAGGCAATCTATTTCCTTTATTTTTAAATGCTTAGGTTAGTCCTATTGCTCTTGGTACCAACATCTAACTCGTATTACACCTTAACTTTGAAATTATTTTTATGCATGATAAACCAATCCCATTATGACAAAAATATCAGTATATAATTATATAACAAGTAATGATTCCTACTAAGTTCAACTCTTACTTTGACTAATATTTACCACAGAAAGCTAATGCCCAGGGCTGGGAGATAGCTCGGAGGTCTAAGTACTTGTCTGACAAGCACAAGGACCTGATTTTGATCCTGGTTATCACATATTGTGCCAGCCCAGAACTGTTCTCGGTGCACTCTGCAGGCCACTGAAACAGGGTGTGGTGGCCCATGTCTGTAATCCTAGCTCTGGGAAGGCTGAGATAGGAGGATCACTATGAGTCTAAGCTGTGTTGCGGGGCCCTGTATCAAATAAATAAGCCAACAACAACAACAACAAAAAGATATTGCCCATTTTTCTCTAAGTGATTTTTTTTCTTCTCCTTTAGGGACAGTTTTAATTCCAGGAACCACCCAGCTGACCCAGAAAGATATCCTCTACAGACTACAGTCTTCAAAAGCAAAGTGCATTATCACTGACGATTCATTAGCTCCAGCGGTAGATGCTATTGCATCCAAATGTGAAAATCTGCACTCAAAGCTAATTGTGTCTCAGAATTCCAGAGAGGGGTGGGGGAACCTCAAGGAGATGATGAAGTGAGTAGCCTTAACTGTGGGACAGCTAAAAAGAAAGCCAATAATAAAATGATATTCAAGCTGGTAGGGGTCAGACCAATGCAAATTAGAATAACTAAATGGAAAATTGCGGATTGTCATTTCACTAGCAGTTAAAATTCTGAGCTGGTAGGGCCCCTGACGCATATCTTGTAGGTTGCAACTCCCAGGAATAGTCTCTGAGATAAAAACTGTTATCTAAGTTTATCAAAGAATTCTCCTGGAACCAACCCTTTTAAAGGAAAGGAAAGAATGTGAGACTGAGCAGAGGAAAAAATTAATATGCAGTATTTCTTACAAAACTCTCAGGCAACCCACAGAGTCCTCAGGAAATTGGACATATTTTTTTTTTTAAAAGACAGAGTCTTGCTATATGGTTTAGGCTGGCCCTGAACTCAAAAGGTAGCCTGAGCTGGCCTCAAAACTGATAGCAATCTTCCTGCCTCAGCCTCCTGAGTTCTGGGATTACAGATTGTGCCACCACGTCCAGCATGGAAAACTCCTTAAAGCTATTTAGTGCTAAAGCCAGAGTCTCTGGCCTTTCTTCGTACTGATGAGTTTTTGGCTGTGACTTATCCATAGAAGAAGGTGAGTCCTTGAACAGGGGCAGCTATCTTCAACCAAAGCAATGCCTAAAGGGGGTTCCACCTAGGGACAGAACATCTCCTACCTGCTCCAATGTGTGGCTTAGAAGCCCAATTATTCTTTGGAACTAAAAGTTTTCTTTCTCATTTACTGAGTTTTTCTCTCAATGGATGCTTATATACTCTTAAGTCTTATGGTTTATTACTTAAGACTATTTTCTTGGGAAACAAAAAAAGCCAACCTTTCAGGAACTGGTAATTTTTTTTTTCATAAAAGGCACAAAGGCTTTCATATTTAATCCTGTTCAGGCCATCCAGTCTCTGTTACAATTATTCAACACTACCATATAGTATGAAAGCTATCATGGATAATACACCAACCAATGCTTATGGCTCTGTGCCAGCAAAATTCCACTGACTAGCATCACAACACACATCTGTAATCCTAGCACTCAGGAGAGTGAAAGAGGATTGTGAATTTGAGGTTTACCAAAATTATATAGGGAGTTGGAGGCTCTCCCTGGCTACATAGTGAGACTCTGTCAAAATCCAAACAAAATAAAACTTTATTTACAAAGACAAGAGATGAGCCAGATTTGGCCTATGGGATATAGACTCCAGATCCTAGCCATTACCTATGTCTTGTATTAATATACTCATTTTTTAAAATGACATTGCAAAGCACTTATAATGGAATGGGAGGGAAAGTTCTTTGTATATCCGTAACTACAGGGTCATAAAAATCCTCACTTCACTGCAGGCATGATACAGTTTTTGAGTTTTTAAAAATGGTAAACATCAGAGCCAGGCGTAGTGGTGCATGCCTGTAAACCCAGCACTTGGGAGGGTGAGACAGGAGGATCAGTGTGAGTTCAAGACCAGCCTGGGCTACAAAAGCAAGCTCAAGGCCAGCCTCAACTGCATAGTGATACCTTGTCTCAAAAAGACAGAAAAAAAAAAAAGGTAAACATCTATGAAATCTGCTATTATAAAAGGTCTTTTGAGAGCCGGGCGTGGTGGCTCACGCCTGTAATCCCAGCACTTGGGAGGCTGAGGCAGGAGGATCGCTGCGAGTTTGAGACCAGCCTGGGCTACAAAAGTGAGCTCAAAGCCAGCCTGAACTGCACAGTGAGACCCTGTCTCAAAAAGCCAAAAAAAAAAAAAGGGCTTTTGATAGCAAAGTTTATTTTGCTTCTGAAAAATATGTAAAACTCAATGGAGAGAGGTGGCTTTTACCAACAGGCTTTTCGGTTCACTTCACTGGAGCCTGAATTAAAAGAAGAGGTCCAACTGGGATTTTACTGCTTCTTTTTTTTATTTTTTAAATTTTATTTTAAAGAGTAAAAATAGCAGAAACAAAGATAGAAAAAAACTAACAAGTAAGAGTACATATAGTACAGAATTTCAAAATAAAAATTTAACAGTGGTTGCATTACATATTTTCATCATCAAATCAGTTTCGTCATCATAGATCAATAGACATAGGTATGTAAGACTGATAAAACAATTAAACATTAACAGTTTCAATAAACATTAATTTTTTTAAATCTTCCAAATGCATTTTGTATTTCAGTTACTTATAAAAAAAATTACAGGGGTTGAGAATGCAGAAAACGCAAGGTCTACTGCTTCTTTTTAATGTTAATAATCTCTGATGCTAGGGCCAACCAGATAGCTCAATGGACTAAAGTGTCCACGTAGGCAGAGGGCAGTGGCCGGCGTTGAATCCCCTGGCATGCCATGCTAGCTCCACCCCTGGGGTGCGATAAAAGGATGACTGAGACTGGGAGTGGTGGTTATGCCTATAATCCCAGTGTTTGGGAGGCTGAAAACAGGAGAATCACTATGAGTCCTATCTGTGTAGTGAGACCCTATAAACCCTGTACTAAATACATTTTAAAAAATACAAACCTCTGGTTCTGTGCTTAATATGCAGTTATTGAAGTTTTTCCTTTGTAGGTGTGCCAGTGACCACCACAGCTGTGTGAAGACTAAACACAATGAGATGATGGCCATTTATTTTACCAGTGGAACAACTGGACCACCTAAAATGATTGGACATACCCACAGCAGTTTTGGTTTAGGATTATCTGTAAATGGAAGGTACTTCCACAGAACTTCAGCTTTAAGTGTCAAAGTTACAAATAGAATAAATGGTGTACTTTTATATGTTTTTCTATAAATTTAACATATGTATACATACATTTATACATGTCAAATGCCTATAAGTTTACATATTTATACAGCAGGGCTGTCTCTGTTTTCCCAGATACTGGCTGGATTTGACACCTTTGGATGTGATGTGGAATACATCAGACACAGGCTGGGCAAAGTCTGCATGGAGCAGTGTTTTTTCCCCATGGATCCAAGGAGCCTGTGTATTTGCCCATTATTTGCCTCGTTTTGAACCAACTTCCATCCTACAAGTAAGGCAGAGCACAGGAGATCCATATTTAGAAATTCATTATCAGTGCCACTGACAAGTCTGATAAATAAAGTAACTTGCAGAAATTAGAATAAATAGCATACCAATAAGCCTGAAGAGACAGATAAAAAAATGAGAGTGTAGTTACATTAAAATAAAGAATGTCCACATTCTGCTCTGCCTACCACAGATACTTAAGCACTTATTAAAGTTGTAGGAATGTCAAGAGTCTGCTTTTTTTAAATTCCAGACACTATCCGAGTTTCCCATCACAGTCTTCTGTTCAGCGCCAACTGCATACCGAATGCTTCTACATAATGATATAAAAAGGTAAGAAATACTGGAGCTCCTGACTAATAGGTAGATTTGGCCATCTCTTTCCTATTTTTCCTTCTTGTTACTAACGTGATGTAAATGAGGATCACTGTTCATAACAGGCTCCCCCAAGCAAGGAGAGGAAAAGGAAGACTCAGTTATGTCTGTAGCTCTGAGCTCAGTGCTTTAGGGGTAAGAAGGTGTTTAATTTTCGGATTATGGCTGTTACCTGAGCTGAGACAGAAAAGTTATTTAGAACTTTATCTGAGAAAACATAAAAAGGATGCATGTTTTAAGTTTTATTACTGATTTTATTTGAAAGGGTGAATTGGACATGTGAAAAAAAGTTCTACTGTGTTCAACACACTCATTATTTCTAGTCTCTGTGCGGGAATTTTTAATTGCTGATTTAAGATGCTATTGTACAGTATCTTTCCTAAAGACAACATGGTGTTTTTTTTTTGTTTTGTTTTTCAGCAAATTACACACACACATTGGTCTGGAGAAGTAGCTCAGTGGAATAAGTGTCTGCCTGGCAAGTGCAAGGTCCTGATTTTGAGCCCCCATACAAAAAAAAATATATATATATCACACATACACACACACACACACACACACACACACACACACACACAGAAAAACAAAAGAAAGAAAAACTGGTAGTTTGTGTGTCATTTTATGACATTACAGTGATTTGTTTGTTTTGTGTTAGAAGTAAACCTTTATTTCTGCTTCTGTCCACTTTTCCCTCCTAAACCTAACTTGTTACCTGTTTTCTGAGAAGCTGGAAATTCAAAAGTTTGAAGCACTGTGTGAGTGCTGGGGAGCCAATCAACCCTGAGGTGATCGAACAGTGGAGAAACGGCACGGGCCTGGATATCTATGAAGGATATGGACAGACAGAAACGGTATCTCACCTCACAGGGCTGGACTCAATGTAGTCAGATGAGTAAAACCACACCATCAACAGTTTTTATGAGTTTTTCAGGAATAAGGGAAAGAGTAATGTGGTTAGAAAATGGTTAAAAATGACAATAAAAGCTTGAGGGAAGCTAGATGTAAATAAATTTCATTGTACATATTTTGTTTAAATTGCCATTTACTGAGGAAAACTGCTATTAACTGCTCACAGTTTTTTTTAATTAAAAATAGTATGAAATTTATTAGACAGGGCTTTCTTCCTTAAGTGATAGGGACCTTCCTTAGATCTGCCTCAAACTGGAAATTGTTGACTGAGCTCATTACTTAAAATATTAAGCTACTGGACAACTACTTGGCAAGGAATTTACTCTTCACAAGCATATTTCAAAGGGCTCTTAAGCTCACAGAATTAAGAATAAGAAGAAATCCTAAACAATACAAAAAGAACAAAACCAGTTATTTCTTTGTGTACTGTGTCTTTATATAATGCTTCAGTTTATGATTCAACTTATGTTTAATATAGTACTTGGTCAACAATTAAAATACACAAAATACACGAAAGCAAAAATTGATTGCTGGGCATGGTGGCACATGCCTATAATCTAGCACTGTGGAGGCTGAGGCAGGAGGACTCCTGTGAGTTCAAGGCCAGTGTAGGCTACACAAGCTAGTTCAAGGCCAGCCTGAACTACATAGTGAGAACCTGACTCAAAAACAAAAAAACTTATGACTTATTTAGTATTTTGTTAATATGAGTGCAAATATTGATATAATCATGTTTTAATATATGTTAATAATTATAAATTTGTCATAACTTTTTAATATGCTTTGTCAGCATCTACCTTCAGGAAAGCAGAGATATTATTTTGGGCCTAGTGCATAATAATTTCTTAATAAATAATTTTTGAATGAATACATAATAGCCGAATGAATGAATTTTAAGTTACTTACATTATCCTTTTCTTCTTATTCACTAGGTGCTAATCTGTGGAAACTTTAAGGGAATGAAAATCAAGCCTGGATCAATGGGAAAACCTTCTCCTGCTTTTGACGTTAAGGTTTGCTCATCCCCTATCAGGAGAATATTGAACAGCCCAGCCTGTTTCCTACTTAGCTCCATGCGCACTCCTTGTTTGGGTGACAATTCCATGTTACTTCCATGATAATTTAATTTCTGTGCAAAGATGAAAGTGGATTAGAAATGTGTGCTTCATAGTCTCCATTATTTTGCAAATATCTACATTCTACCAAGTGGTTAAACATTTTATAAGTATGAGTCTATTTAATTCCCAGAAGGAATCCAAAGACATACTAACATTAGAACTTTTGATGGTGCATGAAAGTAGAGGAACTCACCCGAAGTCACAGAGCTAGTGGGTGATAAAAAGGAATATAATATCAAGGAATATAATATTGAATCCAATACCCATACTCTTAATCACACTGTCACACTATCTTTGTAAGGGAAGTCAGGACCTCCTGAGAGAATCAACTAGGCCAAAAGAGGCAGAAGTTTACAAGTGGCTGCACATCTCCATCTCTGGCTCTCGCTCTCTCTCTCCCTGACTGACCAGTCTCAGGCTTTCTATAACCACAGCTATTACTGTCCCTTGATGCTGCAGAGCATTCTAGTTTCCTAATTATTCTTGAGTCAATCCAGCTTCAAGCTAGGGATAACATATACAAAAGAGAAAGTAACAGCATCCAAAAGGCAAAATGGATGAGTTCCTACATCAGAGAGTTTGGATGCAAATTTAGTTGTTTACTAGGTCAGTGCGCCCAAGTTCATCTGATTATAAGAATCACATGGCTAACTGTTTAAAATACTAATTCTCAGGACCTTTCCCGGGAGAGACTGATTTAATAGATTTGTGTGGAACCCTGGAATCTATGGAGTATTTTTAGTGGCTTTTTTGTTGTTGTTGTCGTTGTTGCTTTTTTTTTTTTTTTTTTTTTTTTTTTTTTTTTTTTTTTTTTTTTTTTTTTTTTTTTTTTTTTTTTTTTTTTTTTTTTTTTTTTTTTTTTTTTTTTTTTTTTTTTTTTTTTTTTTTTTTTTTTTCTTTCTTTCTGTATTTAGGACAGGGTCTGCAGGGCTTACAGCATCTCACTATGTAGATCAGCCTGTACTGATTCTCCTATTTTCAGCCTCCCAAGTGCTGGGATTACAGGCATGCACCACCACGCCCAATCCCTCTCCCTCTTTTACATAGGGTCTCACTATATGGTTCATGCTAGCCGTGTACTTGCCAGATAGCCCAGGCTGGCCTTGAACTTTTGGTAATCCTCCTGTCAGCCTCTAACTACTGGTTTTACAGAGATTCACCACCATGCCAGGAAAACTGTTTTTAATGACAAAATATTGGTAAATGATAGCTATTAGTTTTTTCAGTGGCACAGTAGAGATATGAAAGATAAAAGAGGCCTTTAAGAGAGAATCTGAGGGAGGTAGGGGATCCTCTGGCCTGATACAGCGAGAGGCTGAGACTTTATGGACTTTTGCTAGAGGTGAAACACCTAGGGAGCTGACTGGGATCTCCCTCGTGGAGCAGGAAAAGTGAAAGGAAATTATATCCAAGGTTGGGCTGGGGAAGAAGCGGAGGTGGTCTCTGGGAAGATAAATGAAAATATGTTATAAAGTAATTCTGCTTTCTAGGCCTGTGTTTTCTCAAAGGATATTACTGGAATATGGTTGTTACTGAATGATAGCATTTAAGAAAAAAATTTTTTTTCTTTCACATTTTGGTGATCTATATTTGATGCTATCTTATGTCACAAGAATTTAAATAAATAATTTTTCTAAGGAATTAAAATATCTTTTGAGTCTGTATTCTTATATCTTAGAAGATAAACAGAGCATGTTAAGATTTAGATGTGGATGTAAAGATTTTCTTAAATTGTTCTGTTTTATCCTAGATTTTAGATGAAAATGGCAACATCCTACCTCCTGGACAAGAAGGAGATATTGGCCTTCAAGTTCTACCTAAGCGACCATTTGGCCTTTTTACTCATTATGTAGTAAGAAACACTGTTAAAATCTCTCATTTGCTATATATCTGTCAAAAGTGCTTGACTTGACATGGCCAAGTCCATGTAAGTATTTGGCCCTTTCTATTATTATTATTATTATTATTATTATTATTATTATTATTGGTCAGCCTGCTGTGAGGGTGGGGCAGGGATGAACTATGGTCCCGGCGGTTGCCTAAGATTTCCTAAGCAGGTGCTTTAGACGACTGAACCATCTCGCTGGCCCTGGCCCTTTCTTACAACATTCATTGTGCTGATAGTAATTCCACAGAGAGGGAACTAAAGAATCACCCAAATCCTTGTTTAAGGACACAGTGGTCCCTCCAAGGCTACAACACCACCAAGGCAAGAGGAAAGGAGCCCTGGAAAGAAAAATGTGCTCTTAATATCAGTTGATCCTTTAATTCATCCTAGTGCTGTCCCTTTTGATTAGTGCTCTGCCTTCTTAGGAAGAGCAAGAATAGGGAATTATAGTATAGTGGAATCAAGTAAATCCCTTCCACTAGAGGGTTTATAGTTTTGCAAGCATATTTCATTTTCCATCATGGTATGCAAATGAGAAGTTTATGGAAATATAATAAAAGGTCTAGGTTCAAGTTCTTGCCAGCCAATTTTACATTTTCTTTTTTATGCCAAAAGTACAGAACTTGCTGTGTGTGGTGGTGCATGCCTATAATCCCAGACTCGGGAGGCTGAGGCAGGAGGATTATTGCATGTTCAGTATCAGACTGGCTTACAAAGTGAGCTCAAGGCCAGCCTGAACTGTATAGCCAGACCCTGTCTCAAAAACACACACACACACACACACGCACACACACAAAAAAAAAAAAAAAAAAAAAAAAAAAACAGAACTAGCTTATCTTTATGTAACATGAAATGAAACCATAAAACTTGTCTGCTCTTTGAATTATTAGGTGTCAGTGCCTTCTTTTAACTGACTGCTCACTTATCTCTCTCCCTACCAGTATTAACCAACCAGCAAAAGACTTAAGGTAGCATACTCCTTTGAGCTCTGAACTCTTGAAACACTGATTCCGTGATCTAAGAAAATTCTCAAGAAGTGTGTGACTAATTTTTAAAACTGTAGTTTACCTTTCTTAGGCTAGATCCATGTTGGAACTTCATCCCTACTTCTCACTGGCTGCTTTTCATTCTTAACTTCTCAAAGGAGCCATACCTTCTTTATCTTAGAACATTTAGGCATCCAACTGAAATGAGAGTCACGCTCAAACTAATATTAACAAATGCTCTATTTTGATAGGATAACCCTTCAAAAACAGCTTCAACTCAACGGGGCAATTTCTACATCACTGGGGACAGAGGCTATATGGATGATGATGGATATTTCTGGTTTGTTGCAAGATCAGACGACATCATATTATCCTCTGGGTAATTTTCTTCTTCATCTGTACATATGTCTTTGTCAACCGACCATCAGAATTCTCAAGTGAATATCTAACTAGCCCTTATAAATGCCTGTCATATCTTCCCAGTTACCGAATTGGACCATTTGAAGTAGAAAGCGCCCTGATGGAGCACCCTGCAATTGCAGAATCAGCTGTTGTCAGTAGCCCAGACCCCATCAGAGGAGAGGTAAAAGAATTTAGTCATCTTAACTTTATAATTTGTTTGCAACCTAATACGTACTGTGAAATAGTACTTCACTGAAATAAATACACAATTGCTTCCTTTGCCAAACATAAAAGTTAAACTTTTTTTTTTTTGTACCAGGGATTGAACTCAGGGGCTTTCATTTGCCAGGCAGGTACTTATGCTGCTGAGCTATCTCCCCAGTCCCAGATAGACATTTTTGACTAAATCCAAGCTAGCCAAAACTATGTTAGGGAGAAGGAACTGCTACCAAATAAGACTGAAAGGCAGATACTAGAATGAATTTGAATGCCTTTTGTGAAGAGCTGGAACAAAGATGGGATCAATGCCAACAATGCAAGCTTATTCCAGGATGGAGTTCCAGGAATTTGGCAATGACAGTGGTGTCAGTACAAGTGCAGAACTTCCTGTACCATGTATTTAACTTATCTCAAATCCTAGCGTGGGGCTCAAGGCCTCAGATATGTGTGGCAGGGTATTCATCACAAGGTATTCGATAAGAGGTTGAATACATTAAGGTAAGAAGAGCAGAGAAAGGGCCACTGCTGACTGAGTTTGTCTCTTCACTGACTGCACTGATGAAGTTTCATGAGTCTCAGTATCTACTCTCCATTTTACTAGCATTGACTTTATACACCTAAACAGGTACTTAGTTGGGACAAGATGGTCTTGGTATATAGGGCTAAGATTAACCTAAGCAAAGGGAAAGGTTTGGCCAGTTTCCCAACACTGCTGGGCTGCAACATTTCCTGGTAGAAGATGCAGGTAGGTGTCTCAAAGAAGATGTGCACTGCACACAAGGACCATGTATTGCATGAGAAAGACAGCTCTTAACTTCTGCTGGCAAGCCTATTCTGGATAGAATGGGTTACACAGGTTACCAGATCAGCCAGGTCTGAGTGGAGAGTATGTTCCATGATTGATGAAAAACAGATAAAATGAAGACCTGGAGCTAATATTCCAAATATTGGTCACTTTTATCTAACTACCATAGTCTTGCAATAGTTTGTAGATTTTCATGCTGTTTACTATTTTAAATAAATCTTGCAGCTTTTTAACTTTAAAAACTCCCTAATACTAACAACTAAACATAGCTACTACTGAATTATTGTAAATATTTAGTTTTTTCTGTGATATAAGTCACCCAAATGAAAATAGGATTTAAAATGCAAAACAGGAGGCCATGGAGATAGCTCAGTGGAATAAGTGCTTGCCTGGCAAGCGCAAGGTCCTGAGTTCAATCCCTGGTACCACCAAAAAAAATAAATTAAGTAAATAACTAAATAAAATAAAACCAGTTAGCTGATTTTCACACTGTAACATTTTTAGGAATTTTACATCGTCACTTCACTTTCATTTTCACTCAAGGAAATCATTTCATCTATTTAACTATATTTTCACAATTTTAAAAATGTTTTTTGTACAAGCCTTGTTTAAAGACCAAATTTCCAATAGGGATATTATTATCTATATTGTTATAGATAATAATATGTAATATTATATATATAATAATAATATATAATATTACATGTAATATATTATAGATAATATTATATATTATAATATTATGTAATTATTATTTCTGAAAACAATATTTAATTTATTATTATATATAATATATATTATTATATTATGTAATTATTATTTCTGAAAACAATATTTAATTTAAAACTACCTGAGCATTGGAACATGAAAGATGAGAAATACTTGTTGAAATGAGTGGGACCCTAAATTGTTTGACTCACATGCCCCTTGAGAACTTGAAAGATGCCATGGTCTACTGTTTATAGAATAGAAATGTTCTGTATTTGCACCATCCAATATAAAACAATGTATGGCTATCAACCACTTGAATTGTGGCTGGTGTGACTGAGAAATTCATTTAAATATTCACATATTGTTTGTGGCTACTATAATTGAATGGTATACCCATTGACTCTCCTCCCTCAAAATTCAAGATTTTGCCTCAAATTCCAGAAGCCTACAGATAGATTTTGAGGTTAAAAAACAAAAATCAAAGCCTATCCTTTTACACCTAAGAGCTATCATTTCTGATAACTTAATATATGCTAGGCATGACTGTATGTTAATCCTCATAACTCTGACAAAGAAGGAAACGGAGACATACAGAGATTATTTAAGTTGCCCAAGATTTTGCAAGTTATGATTTGAGCTCAGGCTGTCAGACTTCCAAGTTCATACACTTAACCACAAAGTTTATTATGTTCCTTAATTTAATATTTTCTTAATGATTTGTAAAGACCTTTGTAAGTTTGCCTCTGAATCAAATTACTCAAGGATCCTTTTTTTAAATTCACAAAAATGTTGATAAAACCACAAAGGCAGCATTACCTAAAATAAATTGTATAGAATGTTAAAAGTAAGATAAAATTTTATCTGGGTTCAAGTGCATGCATGGCTCTACAGCTGCCCCAGGCCACATGTTAACTAGAAATATTCAAGGGTTTTTGTGCTGTTGACTATTTTAAATAATTCTGCAGTTGTTTTAACTTTAAAACAAAAATGAGTAATTGCACGTAAAAGCTGTTGACTGGTGAACAAACTTTTGGCAATGTGTGAAAAATTTATAATTGAAAGTCTTCATTTTTCACATGGGCATCCTGAGTGATTTATTGTTTCAAATAATTCTTTCAATCAATCCTGACTCTCAGATTAAGGTACACAGAATTGCTGCCAGCTTGTCTTTCCACTGCACATAGGAAACTATAGCTTTAATATTTTAGCCACCTAAGTGCAGGACTTAACCACAAAACAGTAGGAGCAGACTCATGGACCTATGCTCCCGCAGCAAGGGAAATGCCATGGCTGGTAATCTAGACCTGGAGGTGATAAGTCATTCAGTCATTACTCAATGGGAAGCAGTAGAAGGTAATGTTAACAGTATTAGAGACACTTCCTTGAAAGGAGCTTACATAAGGTATTCTGACTGGATGCACTTAGAAGTCCAAAAATTCTAGGTAGGTTTCCCAAAACCTTTCAATGAACTTTGGGGAACAGAATGAGTGAGCATAAGGTGATGAATTCTATCTGGTCTTCTCCCAGTCAGAGCTAGGCTACCACCATATTCACGCTTAAATGGGTCAAAGCACAGCCAAGTGAGTGTCGGAATCTTCAAAGTCACTTCAAAGAGCATGGGGGTCTCAGAATGTCGCAAACCCAGTAACTACTGTTTATAAGGGCAATCCTGAGAATATGGTCCTAGTACCTAGGTTGGACCAGATTGTGTTGTTACATAAGAGGCTTAGTGCATTCTTAATTTTGTGAGAAGAAAATTTACTGAAAGAGATAAAATGTGAGGAAAAAGTCAAGGACAGATATAATCAGAAACAGCTAAGAAAACAGATCTCAAGTTGTAGTTAAATAAGAGGATTCAATATCAGGTCATGAACACAGCAAGGGTCCTAGAGACTTTCTTATATTGGGAACAGATCAGGCCTTGACTTAACTGGTTGGGATCAAGGTTCATTTAAACATCTGATTCAGGCCCCCAATCATGAAGATTCTTCGTTAGAAAAGTAAGACACACTAAATCAAAACAAAAACATTCAACTCTTCTGATGTGTCATATATTTATTTTAGGTAGTAAAGGCTTTCATTGTTCTCAACCCTGATTATAAGTTGCATGATCAAGAGCAACTGATAAAGGAGATTCAAGAGCATGTAAAAAAAACTACAGCACCTTACAAATATCCCAGAAAGGTAGGCATTCCAATTACGATAAATATCTGCTTAGTGTTCTAAAAAAAAAAAAAAAAAAAAAAAAAATCAGGTGTTTTTTTTCCTTTATACTGAGCATTCTCCTCAAATATGCTACAAAAAATGTTTCAAACTAACTACTTTGTTAGTTCAGTGAGAAGAAATATTTGTACCAATAGTATTTAGAAAAGTTATGTCTGTACCTTGTACTCTGAACAATTATGATGAAGACAACAATATGCATTGTGTTAATTATTGTTGCTGTCCTACTAATGTGTTTTGAAACTGCCTCGTTATTTATTAAAACTAATTAAAATATGAAAAAGTTTCAAATGGAACTAACAATGTACACGTAAGTCAGAATTGTTGAGATTACAGCATTACTCTTAAAACAAATTTATATGGTCATTTGGCTCACTGGATTTATAATATATGCTAAAGGCCAAGAAAAAAAAAATAGATGGGCATGATGAGGCACATCTGTAATGTCTACATTCTAGGAGACAGATGCTGGAGCATCCCAAGTTTAAGCCTGGTCTGGGCAATATAGTAAAATCCTACCTCAAAATGAGAAATAGGGTTAGGTATATAGTTCTGTGCAAAGGCCTTGGATTTAATCCCTACTAACACACATACGTGCGCATGCACGCACGCGCGCGCGCACACACACACACACACACACACACACACACACCCCTAAGAAGCAAAACAACAAATTTCAACCATACCCCCTTTCATCTTTATCAAAAACCAACCCTAATGGGTAGCTCTTCTTTCATATAAAAATAAAATTTTATTATATAATTGGTTGTATTTTTGAAAAATAATTGGCTTTAATGAAAGATACAAACTTCCAGACTAATACCATTTTTTCTTGATATCAACAGGTAGAATTTATTGAAGAGCTGCCAAAGACTATCAGTGGGAAGATAAAAAGAAATGAACTGAGAGAAAAAGAATGGAAAACAATTTAAATTTATTCCATTAATTATTATAGTATCTATAAAAATGGTATCTTCATTTTCTTTAGAAACCATAAGATTATGAAGAGGTGATAAAAATACATGGTAGTGTGCTTACAAACTCTTGAGTGAAGATATTTTATGGTTATGACATCAAAGGTTGAATTCTGAGATAAAATATTCAGTAAATTACTCTACACTGGGGCCCGACAGGACGGGTCAATGGTCTAAAGCGCCTGCTTAGGAAAGCTTGGGCAACTGCAGGGACCGCAGTTCGATCCCCGGCACCACATGCTGTGCTGCCCTCAGGGCAGGCTGAGCCGGCCATAAAAATAAATAAGCAAACAAAAGTTCTGAAACAAGAAAAAAAAAAAAAATTAAAAAAAATACTGTACATTCAGTAAATGTTCCTATAAGCAGGTAAATAAAATAGAATGTCATCAATTGCTGAGGAATTTTTGAATATATATCATAGAAAGTTTCTGAATCAAATCTTTGTTCTACTGGTTTTCCAACTCAGTTGACTAATTTCAGTATGTTGATATACAAGTTAGAACTAACCTTCAAAACTTAAAATAAAATTAAACAACTTGTAAGCATCTATTGTTTTCTTGAGACAAAGTTTGCTATATATTTCAAGCTGGCCTTGAAGTTACTATGTAGCCTAGGCTGGCATCCAAGTCATCAATTGCAGCCTCCCCAGGGCAGGATTACTCATGAGCCTTACCACGTGCAGCTAGTTTTTAGGAAAAACAAACAAACCAAAAAACCCACAAAACTATGATAATTCTCAATTAACTGAAAATAGACTAGGTTTTTCTTGGATACAGGGTCTCACCATATGGTTCAGGCTGGCCTTGAACTCATGGTGATCCACCTGCCTCACCCTGCCAAGTACTGAGATTAAACGTGTGTGCAACTATATGGGGTCTAGACGTGGGATTTTTATTCAAATAGATAGCTTAAAATGTGTTTCAAGGTTTAACTATAAATGATAGATATCATGTACTATTGTTCCTTATTGTACGTAACCTATCAGTATCAAAATATTTTAATTGTGGATTTCTAAAAATGTATAAGCTGAGGATGTAGTTTAGTGGTAGAACATTTCTGTAGCATATGTGAGGCTCTGAGTTCTATCCCTGGCATCGAAAAAAGAGCACAAGTATGAATATGAATGATAAATTAGCCCATATTAATATATGATTAAGGTATAGCCTTTTTTTTTTTTGTGGTACCAGAGATTAAACTCAGGACCTTTCCCTTGCCAGACAAGCACTTACTCTACTGAGCTATCTCCCAGGTCCCAACTCATCTTAATATATGAAACATAAATAAAATTGGGCAAGATATTTACCACAATATTAATGCTTGGCAATTTAAGGAGCAGTTAGGATTTATTTATGAACAAATAAGATGAATGGCAGGCAACTGATAAATGAAACTAAGATGTTATGAAATTTATTTTCTTTTTCTGAGTTTGTATGTGTGTATGTATGTATACAATTCCTCCAATGGAGTCCACAGAGCTCAGATATGCTAAGTCTCCATAACTCCTAGCCTCACAGTATGTTTTTTTTTTTTTAAATCCTTCTTGCACTAAAAGTCACACTGAAGCCAGAAATGATGGTACAAACTTGTAACCCAGCACTCTGGGGGAGATGAGATAGGACCACAAGTTCAAGCACAACCTGAAAAATTCAGTGACTTAAAGAGACTCTAACAACAACAACAACAACAAAAACCTGAAACCAAAACCAAAAAGGGCTGAGGATGTGGCTCTTTATGAAGGCTCTGGGTTTGATCCTCAGTACTAAAAACTTTAAAAAGATGTACTGAAAATAAAAACATATTTTCAGGGCCGGCGAGATGGCTCAGCAGCCTAAAGCGCTTGCTTAGACAAGCTTAGGCAAACACAGGGACCATGGTTCGATCCCTGGCACCACAAGGTACCTCAGCCCCACCCCCAGGGCAGGCTGAGCCAGCCACAATAATAAAACAAACAAACAAACAAAACATACTTTTAATTTAAAAAAGGTTTATCAATTCCTCATGGAAGGCCTGAGTCTCAAAGAATATTTAGTAGAAAAACTGAACTTTTTGTCATGAATACAGTTTGGTTTTGGAGAACTAAATGGGAGTTCACTTGTAGAATGAGATAGAACTATGCTATTGATTCTTTCCTTCTGAAGTGTTTTTTCCCACTTAAAATAATCACAAGGTTTTCTGTTTTTGTTGTATTTCCCAATAGGGCAACAATAAAAGACTTTTCCATGGTTTGGTCCATTATTAAAAACAATTCGTCTCTTAGATCTTCGGCCACATTTACACAAGGGAGGTGTCATTTTTCCATTCTTCCAAAGCTCTTGTTGATTTACCATAGTTGTTAATACAGAGGGGAGAGCTTTTAGGGAAGAACTTCTTACTGGGGAGCAATCAGGTGATGTAGGCTTTTCTTCATGAATAATGCAGGTCTGTTTTGCTGCTGATGGGAACGCTGGAAAATTAGATGAATTTCTTTTAGTGCCACCTAAAAGAGGATGTTTTCCCAAAGCTGAATAATGAGATGCATTGGCATTAACACTGTTGAAGGTATGTGATTTGCACTTAGGTAACTTAAAGGTAGAAGCATCTGAACCTGGATGTTTGGCTTCTTTTACATTATAAACAGTAGTGTGAGAACTCTTGTATACAAAAGGCTTAGAAATCTCAGATTTTTTAGGAGTTTCCTTGATGTCCTCAAGTTTTTCAGAAGTTGGAATATTTGATTCTTTTAAAACCAATCTTTCTCCAGAATTAAATGAAGTGTCTAAATCTGTGTCACTAATAGGAGGTTTATAATCTATACTTTGCTCAGGCTGAGATGCTGTCAGTAAAGCCATATCTTCCCAATCAGACAAGAGAGGTAAGCAGTCATCCATAGAGCTTATTTCCCTATTAGAAACATGATTAACAGATGGAATGGTGGTAGAAACAAGTACCAATTCTGAATTGTATGCTAAAGACTTAGATTTGGCATTAAATCCAAGATGTTCCTTTTTTCTTTGATTCTGCACGTAGATAGGTGAATTCAAGCTGTGAGACTGAAACGTAGAGGACTTAGTATTGAAAACAGATGAGGAACTTTTCACAATGTGAAGATTGGGTTTTATATTGTTTTCTGGTAGTGACTGATGCTGCTGTCTCCTCATGAGGGAAGTAATACAAACAGAATCCAACTGAATTTTTTCTTGAGCACTTACTGAAGTTTTAGACGCTCTATCATATATTCTGGGACTCTGGATTTTGAAGTCGCAGGTGGATGTCTCTCCAACTTGATTTGTATTCAAATTTCTGGCCAAAGTGTTTGGATTCTCATTGGGAGCCTATGATTTCACAGAAAATCCAACATTTTTAAAAATTGTGCACTTGCAATTTTTTTCAGTAGACATGACCAAAAATGTCATTGGTTTACAAGTGATCACAAACATGAAACCCATATTTCAATAAATCTATAAATACTTGAGTTTGAGGTGAAAGAATAAAAAGATCAGACACCACTAACCTTGTTCAAAGACTTTGTAATTTTCATTAGGCAGCCATCCCTGATCATTTTCCAAGCAAGAAGCGCAGTATTCCGAGAATCATCCAGCCCTGAGGAAACAGATATCAAATGTTGAATTTACAGTACTAGTGTAAAGAAATAACAAATTACAGCTTAAGAGAAACTGAGACATACTGATTATTTAGTGATTACCTACTAATTTTACCAAAAATGAAATGCTTTTAGGGAAAGCTGTTGCTGCATTACCAGTAAAGGACAAAATCTCTCATATTTAGAGAATAATGTGAAAATTGGTTTCCAAAAATGTGATCTGCAATCTGTAGGGTCCATGTTTTCTGAATAATCAAATATTCTTGCTCAGCCTTTTCACTAGTTCATTGTATTATTTGGGGACTTGTTTAATTTCAATTTGATTTGGCTACATAAATTCTTTTCGTTCTTTTTAGCAACTAGAAATCCACTAGATCAGTGGTTCTCAACCTTTCCAAAGCCGTGACCATGCAATACAGTTCTTCATGTTGCGGTGCCCCAAACCAAAAAATAATTTTGGTAGCTACTTCAAAACTATAATTTTGCTACAGTTATGATTCGCAATGACTTAGGTGACCCCTGTGTTTTGGTTGTTTGACCCCTACTGGGGTTGCGACCCACAGGTTGAGAATCGCTGCACTAGATGGTTGTCTTTATCTTAGTAGTTCATAAAACAGATAATAAAATGATTTTTAATTTATACAAACCAGAATGTTCTCTTCCTGAGAACTCTAGTCCCACTTCGTGCAAGGCACCACTTAGTCCTTTCGGCTTTCTTCTATAGAAAAGCTAATCAAATAAAGAAAGACACAACTAAAAATATAATTACTGTTTGAAAGGCTTTGTATTAACCATGTATTTTTGTAATGTTTAGTTATTTGGTTTTGGTTTTAAGACAGAGTCTGTGTAGTACAGGCTGGCCTTGAACTTACTTTGTAGCCCACCTTGGTCTCAAACTCATCGTAATCCTCCTGCCTCAGCTTCCTGAGTACTAGGATCACACAAGTATACCAATACCCTAGGCCATGTAATTTTTATTACTATTAGATTTGGAAATGTTGTGCTGTTTTAAAATATCTTCCAATGAGTATATATGTGAGCATTTACACACAAAAAATACAAAAACCTACGTTAAAATGTAATTACTTTTTAAAAGAAGGAAAGAGACTATGTCATCTTTGACCCTTACCTTGTAAATTGCTCTGAGATCAATCCAAGAGTTTAAAAACAGAGGTTTTAACAGCTGTTTTCTTTTACACTCATACTCCAGGCAAATACCCAAGTCCCAGTCTTCATTAAGTATGTTAAAATAGAAGAAAATGATATAAAACAGAATAGGATTTAATTGCTCTGTTAATAACTAATATTGATATACTTCATATTAATTTATACTCTGTATTACTATTAAGAAATTATATTGCTGACTTTTAAAATTATTTCTTATGTATTCAACTCTACTTCAGAAAAAAAGAGTAAGATGTTAAATTACAAAGGCTGAATTTCCTATATGCTAGGAAAACAATGTAATTGAGAAACTACATTTTATAGGAACTTGAGGCCAAATATAACTATTAATCTATGCAATCACAGGTATAAACACTGCTATCAATGATTGCTACAGTACTAGCAATGCTGTATCATGGTCATACAAAAGACCAACTACTTCAAATGCTTCATTTTTTTCTTATGTTTACATTTATAAATATTAAAGTATACAGGCAAAGGATATGAGCTAAGATTCTTTCTTTAAGGCTGCAATAAATAGCCTAAGAGTTTTCACTAAGTCATCCCTGAATTTAGAAGGAAAGAGAGGAACACCTAGAAAGATTCTAAAAGCTAAGAGTTAAAAATTTAAATAATTCCAGAACCATAATATTAAAAATATGAATGAATTTATTATTTGGGTTGATATATGCTACCAAGAGAATTTTTTTTCCTGGCCCAGGAAGTTAACAAATCTAATTCTATGTATGAAACTAGAAATAAAGAATTATTTGAAAGCAAGTATGAAACTAGAAATGAAGAATTACATAATGGTAATGCTACCCATTTGTGATTGATAAGCATAACTCATTTTTACCTGACCAAGTAACAAATGCACACAGTTTTACTTCAGAAGTGGAAGGCTTTGAAGCCTCAGTAGTAAAAACACATTTCTTCTCTTGCTGAATATTACGAATCCATTTACAGAACTGAGATAAACAAATCTTCAGAGGGACTCCTTCATCAACTTGAGCCTGATCAAAGAGTCACAAAATCCGATTAAAATTACAAATTTCATCATTATATTTTGGAGTACTAACAAAAAAGTTCTAACTGGCAAAAACTTTTTTGAAAAAATGACAAAATATGTGGAAGAGAAATAACATGACTGGAACTCAGTAAGATAGGAAAAACAGGCTAACAAATTTATATTATGGCTGGCTCTCAGCCTGTCCTGGGGGTGAGGCTGGTGCAGCATGTGGTGCTGGGCATCAAACCTTGGTCCTTGAGGTTGCCTACATTTGCCTAGCAGGTACTTTAGACTGCTGAGCCACCTTGTCGGTCCTAAGGCTAACAAATTTAAACTCACACAAATATAATCATAGGATCAGTAGTGGGGAATGTACAGCATACATGTCATAGCAGGCTGTTTACTATCACTGAAAGCTCTAAAAGGTTCACCATCACTGGCATAGAAAACAGAAATAAAAGACAGACTTCAATTATTTTACTTCCATAAAGTAAATGTGATATTTTTACCCTGCAATGCTGGAGGACCAAACCCTGGCATTCAAACATACTAGGCAAGCACTGTAACATTGAGCTACATACCCCAGGCCTGGTCTTGATGTTTGTACCACTAATCTTTTTGATTTTTAAAACTTTCTGTGGCTTTCTTGAGAGGATGGAGGGAAACATTTTTCTCCTAACACTAATTAAGTCTAATTCCAAATATGCATAACTTTTATTTTCATTTTGAAACTCATTACTCAATTTGCGATCATACTTGCTTTATGCCCGTCAGTTCCATGCAAAATTCAGAAAGAATTGGATGTTCTTGAGGCTGGACATAAGCATGGAATTCAGATTCAATCTCTCCAGTTGAAGTATTCAGCAATACTGCTGGAAATTCAACTGCATGAAAGAATAAAATAACAATTGAACAAAGAATTTCTAAATTAATGCTGGAATAGCATCATTAAAATTTCAGATGTACATGTACCTATGTATATTATGTATAACAAACAGGTACTAAAAAAATTTAAAAAACCTGTTCAGTAAAAGCATTTTGACCATGGCAATGTATACTTATAGCAAAGAATAAATCAAAATAATGAAATCCTGTGTGTATCTATTTATATCTATGAAGACTACATAGAGATTAAAATTTACTGTTTTTATAAAGTTGGTTTTCTTTTAGTTTCTACACAATTGAGGTTTTACATGAAATTCTATTTTATATAATGACACATTTAGGTATAAGAGATTTTCTTCCCTTGTATCAAGATAGATTTTGAATTGGGCTACAAACTCACAGACTTCATTGTTTTCTTAAAGTGTTGGCTGGTCTACATCAGCCTTAAAAATGATACATCCGATATTCAATATAGACATTTGAAGTCCAGACTTACTTATTTCCTGGCTATTGTGGTGCTTCCGATCATTCCAGCATGTAGACTCAAAATCAATGACAATTATGTAGTCGTAGAATTGCTCTGCAAAACGATTAGGGTGTTATGCTTTACCAGTTCCAAAGATGCCAGGCTACAAGATCTAAGAAAACTAAGCACAATATACTTACTGGATTTGCTTCTGCCTAGATTCTCATTTGCTAGTGTACTTGACTTTCTTCGAATTAATCCAAGCTGCCTACAAATACAAAACAACTCGATAAGATCAATGAACCCATTTACACTCCTGTCTGAACATGCTAACTACACAAATGGCAAAATGTTCTTTAATTGTTATGACTGAAAGAAAATGAACTGAACTTAGGAACAAAAGACCTGGAGTTTTGCATTATTATCTTTTGGTTGTAGTAGCCATTTTCTTGTATACCTTCATATTTGTAAATGAAGGTTAATTTTATCTGATCCCTTTAGTGTACTTTACAGTAATACTGAGGAACTCAAATGATTGTAGCGATAAAGATGCAACAAAAGCTTTACATTTTGAACTTTTCACGTGCTTGTTTTGAACTTCTCAAGTGCAAGCATAGTTTTTAAGACTGTTACAAAAATAACATACTACATGGTTCTAGACATTTAAAAAATTCTAGACCCTTAAAAAATCTTGGGTAGGGGCACGGGAGATAGCTCAGTAGAATAAGCGCTTGCCTGGCAAACACAAGCACCTGAGTTCAATTCCCAGTCCCACAAAAAAAAAATAAATAAATAAAATACAATAAAATAAAATAAAAAAATAAAAAATCTTGGGTAAAGAAAAAAAGACATCCACGAAACCATCTGCAAGGTGACTGATAATAGGGGACCTCCAAAGGCCATATGCTAAAGTCTAAAGAATGGGAAAAGTTGACTGAGGTTTTAAGTGCAGCTGTGAAAACTTTGTGAACAGTTTAAACTATTGTGGTGCTTTCTGTCATTCTAGCCGGCGGACTCAAAATCAATGACAGATACCTCTTACAATATTTAAAAAGGTGTGAGAGAAGTATAGATTGTGTGTGTGTGTGTGTGTGTGTGTGTGTGTGTGTTACTGATGAATGAACTCAGGACCTTGTCCTTGCCAGGCAGGTGCTTATCCCGCTGAGCTGTATCTCCAGCCCCTACATTTGGGATTAATAACTAGCATTTATTGCTTACTACATGGCAGGTACTAAACTAAGATATATGGAGGTCTCCTTTGGCCAACAAATCTAGGAGGTTAAGACATTTTTCTTTTATTTTCTGAAGTGACTTCCATTTATTTGGATACATCTTTTCCCAATAGTGATTTACAAGATCTTCAAGCCAATATAAATATTTTGTAAATATTTGGGTATACACCTGCACGATACCTCAGCAATACTTTCCAGCAAGAGAACATTGAAGAGTAAAGACCAGACACAATTACTCACTACAGTGAAAATCTGCCAATATGTTTGAGGTAAGAAGGTACCACATACCTCTTCGACTACGGAAATCACCCTTACAACACAGGGCAATTTTATTTTTATTTTTTTTATTTTTCTATTTTTCTATTTTTCTATTTTTATTTTTTATTTTATTTATTTATTTATTTGTCTTTTTGAGACAGGGTCTTGCTATGCAGTTGAGGCTGATCCTGCGCTCACTTTTGTAGCCCAGGCTGGTCTCGAACTCGCACCAATCCTCCTGCCTCAGCCTCCCGAGTGCTGGGATTACAGGCGTGAGCCACCACGCCCGGCGGCAATTTTATTTTTATACAGGACCTAGAACACTTAAGCTGCCAATTAGGTGATGAATGGCAGAACTACATCCCAGTTTATGCCATGAATTCATAGGGAATAGGCTCCAACAACTCAGGTTCCTTCCCATCGGTCCTCACAAAGTGTGCTTCTCTGGGAGGGGCAGGCTGGCGCTTCAGTTGAACCCAAGTACCTTTCTCTTTGGCTTCTTCCTTTTTCTGATCATTTTCCTTGACATGTTTCAGGAGGCTATCACGACTTTTTGAATGTTTAATATGCTCAATACGTACATTAATCTTCTTGGCAAGTATCTTGCCCTTAACTTGCTTGTTTACAACAATGCCAACAGCGTGCTGGGTAACACTGTAGACTCTTCCTGTTTTGCCATGGTAACATTTGTGAGGCATTCCTTTTTGCACAGTACCCATTCCCTTGATGTCTACAATGTCACCCTTTTTGTAGATTCGCATGTATGTGGCCAAAGGAACCACCCCATG